>JXCR01138769.1:0-67841 GCA_002079205.1 Phalaenopsis hybrid cultivar | reverse complement strand
TCTACAACATACTTCACCTGGACGTTATAAGAAGAATTAATCAACCAAGAAATTTTATAGGACGCATCAAAGTAATTCGGAAAAAATTACGTATATTTTTGGAAGATAAAAAGGTTATATCACCTGACCACCGGTGTCAGAATCACGTCCGAGCTCCATGTTCTCTCCACGGACGAGCCCATGCAAGCTATTTGAAAAGGACATAAAAAGTTGGTTAAAAAAGCTCAATTTTAACTGAAAGGAGAAAGCAAAGCATGGTACCTGATGAGAACTAGATAAAGCTTCTTCTCCTTGTTTTCTTCAGACCAAAGGTGGATATCAGAGACGTTACTCTGGAACTTCTTCTTNATACCCGAGTTAACTCGAACCACGACGCAAGACACTATCTTACTACTGACTTAAAACAAGGTTACGATGAAGACTCGAAATAACGAAAAATAACACACAAAACAAAAGTACAAAACAAATGATTACAACTAATGACTCAATAAAGTAGACAATACATTTGATGAGGAGGGAGTCGGCGAGGAAAGGTTGGATGGGCGGCTGCAGTGAAGGCTAGAGAGGTGGAGGCTGTTGTGGAAGAAGTAGGACGGCAGGTTGGCGATAATAATAACGTCAAACCACAACTAGAGAGAAGCAGGAACGTCGTTAGAGGCTGGATCGACAGCTGCGATGAAGGCCGAAGAGGAGGGGCTGCTGTGGAAGAGGTAGGACAGCAACTGGGAAGGTTCACTAGCATATTCGAAGGGTGGACAGCGAGCGAGAAAGTACTAGCAGCGATTGGAAAGGCTGGGACAACAAGGTAGCTGATGTGGGGTGCGGCGGGTTGCCATGAAGGGCTGGACAACAAGTTGAAGGGGCTGTGGTGGTTGGATGGGAGCAAGAAGGTGGCTGACAATAGTGGAAAAGTGGGCTGCAGCAGCGAGACTCTGAAATGACTGTAGGGAAACGAAAGTATGGAAAGATAAATACCTCATAGAGGTCGAGCTACAGCCGGAGCACTGCTCGGACCCTTGAAGACAATCACCACCTCGAACAAGGGACAGCTGGAGCACTACCTCGACATTCGATACAACCCTCAAAAAGAAAATACCAAGGTTAAAACCTGAATTTAGATATAAAAATGAGACCACTAACTCTAACCATATCATCCTCTATTTATAATGAGCTAAGGCTTTATTTTAGGCAATATTTAAAATAAGAATGAAAATAAAATTAGATTTTAGATTTTAGATTTTAGGAAATACATTTTAAAATAAGAAAAGAGAATAAAATCAGATTTTAGATTTTAGGAAATGTTTTTAAAATAAGAAAAAAATAAAATCAGATTTTAGACTTTAAGAAAGATTTTTAAAACAAGGAAGAATAAAATCAGATTTTAGAATTTAGAAAAGAGGAATAGAAATATTCAAAAATTATGATTTGGAAAAACTTATATTAGGAAGGTGCTAAGAAGAAAGAAAAGAAAGGGACGAGCGTCAGTCCCCCAGGGTTGGGGGAGCTTAGGTCGAAGCTTCCGTGTCATTGTAAGCCACTCCTAGATCCCACTGGCGACCATAAGTAGCAAAGTGTTGGCAAACTATGTCTTCTACTATCACTAGCTTTCCCCCATTGAGGTTGTCCTTGTTCTTGTAGGCAAGAATAGAAAGTCATTCTAAGGCTGCCTAGATCCCATCCTTCTCAAGAGTATGATCTGAACTTGTCCCAATGTTTTCTTCACCAAAAACCGAATAAAGTCTAACATCTATAAAGTTGCCAAAGAATTTCCATCCAGTTAGCGCTTAAAAAAAGTTCATATTTAGATTATGTACGACAATATCAAGCACTGCAGAGGTTGGCATGCTCCTAGCAATACCCTTCAGCCCAAAAGAAAAGGAATGGACGGAACAACCTTAGCAGCAATGATGAAAACAAAATCAGACGAAGTTACAAACAATCTTTTACCAAGTATCATGTTACGATCAGCATGACCATCAGCGGCCGCACCAAACTCNTTACAAACAATCTTTTACCAAGTATCATGTTACGATCAGCATGACCATCAGCGGCCGCACCAAACTCGGGGGGTTCATCTTGCAGTTCTGATTTGCTCAATCCCATCCGTACAACTAATTCCTTGGCATAAGTCAGGTTAGGGTCTGGATGGCCCCCACCAAAGTCTTCCTTAGGAGTGCAATTTAGCAGGGAGCTTTCTTTTGCAGCAAGTTCTTTAACAAAAATGCGTTTGGCATATCTCCAACAACACCGTGAAGTGCATNTATATATATATATATATATATACCCGAGTTAACTCGAACCACGACGCAAGATACTATCTTACCACTAACTTAAAACAGGGTTACAATGAAAACTCGAAATAACGAAAAACAACACACAAAACAAAAGTACAAAACAAATGATTACAACTAATGACTCAATAAAGTAGACAACACGTTTGATGAGGAGGGAGTCGGTGAGGGGAGGTTGGATGGGCGGCTGCAGTGAAGGCTAGAGAGGTGGAGGCTGCTGTGGAAGAAGTAGTACGGTAGGTTAGCAATAATAATAACGTCGAACCACAACTAGAGAGAAGTAGGAACGTCGTTAGAGGCTGGATCGACAGCTGTGATGAAGGCTGAAGAGGAGGAGCTGTTGTGGAAGAGGTAGGATGGCAACTGGGAAGGTTCACTAGCATTTTCGAAGGGTGGACAGTGAGCGAGAAAGCACCGGCAGCGATTGGAAAGGCTGGGACAGGAAGGTAGCTGATGTAGGGGTGCGGCGGGTTGCCAGGAAGGGCTTGAAAGGGCTGGACAGCAAGTTGAAGGGGCTGTGGTGGCTGGATGGGAGCAAGGTGGCTGACAATAGTGGAAAAGGGGGCTGCGTCAGCGAGACTCTGAAATGACTGTAGGGAAACAAAAGTATGGAAAGATAAATGCCTCATAGAGGTCGAGCTACAGCCGGAGCACTGCTCGGACCCTTGAAGACGATCACCACCTCGGACAAGGGACAACCGGAGCACTACCTTGACGTTCGATACAACCCTCAAAAGGAAAATACCAATGTTAAAACCTGAATTTAGATATAAAAACGAGACCCCTAACTCTAAACATATCATCCTCTATTTATAATGAGCTAAGGCTTTATTTTAGGCAATATTTAAATAAGAATGAAAATAAAATTAGATTTTATATTTTAGATTTTAGGAAAGACATTTTAAAATAAGAAAAGAGAATAAAATCAGATTTTAAAATTTAGGAAATGTTTTTAAAATAAGAAAAAAATAATAAGAAAGATTTTTAAAATAAGGAAGAATAAAATCAGATCTTAGAATTTAGAAAAGAGGAATAAAAATATTCAAAAATTATGATTTGGAAAGACTTATATTAGGAAGGTGCTAAGAAGAAAGAAAAGAAAGGGACGAACATCAGTCCCCCAGGGTTGGGGGAGCTTCGACGTTATAGGTCGAAGCTTCAGTTTCGTTGTTAGCCACTCCTGGATCCCATTGGTGACCATAAGTAGCAAAGTGTTAACGAACTATGTCTTCTACTATCACTAGCTTTCCCCCATTGAGGTTGTCCTTGTTCTTGTAAGCAAGAATAGAAAGCCATTCTAAGGCTGCCTAGATCCCATCCTTCTCAAGAGTATGATTTGAACTTGTCCCAATGCTTTCTTCACCACAAACCGAACAACGTCTAACATCTATAAAGTTGCCAAAGAATTTCCATCCAGTTAGCGCCTAAAAAAAGTTCATATTTAGATTATTTACAACAATATCAAGCACTACAGAGGTTGGCATGCTCCTGGAAATACCCTTCAGCCCAAAAGAAAAGGAATGGACGGAACAACCTCAACAGCAATGATGAAAACAAAATCAAACGAAGTCACAAACAATCTTTTACCAAGTATAATGTTACGATCAGCATCACCATCAGCAGCAGCACCAAACTCGAGGGTTCATCTTGCAGTTCTGATTTGCTCAATCCCATCCGTACAACTAATTCCTTGGCATAAGTCAGGTTAGGGTTTGGATGACCCCCACCAAAGTCTTCCTTAGGAGTGCAATTCAGCAGGGAGCTTTCTTTTGCAGCAAGTTCTCTAACAAAAATGCATTTGGCATAATCTCCAGCAACACCATGAAGTGCATCATAGCAGGAACTGAAATTTAGAGAAGCGAGAAGCTTTTGGATTGATGAAAAATAAAAAATCAATCTCCTTATCAATGCCTTCTGATTAGGTTCTCCCGAGCCAAATTCTGAGCAAGTAAATATCTCATATGCTTATCATCTATGACAAGTTGGGCCTCAGTGAGGTTGGGGATTTGCAAGTCTGGTTGACGTGTGATTCTTATAATCTTTCGGGTCTTCCCTTCGACTCTTGAAGTTTTGGAGAATTGATATCTTCTACTGTGTTCCAATAACAATAGCTTCACATTGGCATTTTGTTTTTTTATATAGAACATTGGGGGTGAGTGTTGGAAGTGTAGCCACATGTAATGTCATCAGTTGGTCGTTACTAAGACCATCTACAGGAATTTTAAATTCTAACATCTTCTGGTCAGCGTGACTTTTATGTCTCAACAAAAAGTTCTCCATCTTCTAGGAGAGCAGGAATCACAATTTCATCAAAAGTCGCATGTTCCTTTTGATCACACGAACGAAAGACATTGGATGTATCCACGAATAAGGGGGTTCCACGGAGGAAGACGTCATCAGATGAAAATTCTCGTTCGAACTGCTCTTCAATGTCTATGGTGTCTTTACCCAACTTTTCGATGAAGCCTTGCTTGGTGAAGTGGATCACTCCCCTGGTTGTGCATTATGCTTCAACATGCCTAAATTCGTGGCTCTTGCAACATCTTATGGTTGTGATAGACTTGTAGATTGATTTTGCTAAATAGTAGCAAGGGTTGTTTGGTGATACAGTCTTTCCACTTCGAAAGCTAGAGTCTGTCACTTTTGGCGGTATTAAGTTGGAAGGAACTGACACTGTATTTTTCACTTCATCTTCATATTTTCTTGTTTTTCCCTTCAACCTTCCTGATTAGTCAAGGGTATCCTTCTACTGGATTTTTTTTTCAATATCCATAAACCTCCGCTAAAGCCATATCTCGTCCCGAGTAGGGTTGGGCATAGATCTCTTTGGAGGCATGATTAGAGTTTGGGATCAAAGGAGGGAAAGTAAGAACAAAAAATGAAAGTCATGTGAAAAAAAGAAAAAAATTGTTGAGGTGGATTGGGTAGGGGCAGAGCTAGAAACCTTAGGATGAGACTAGGGTTGGGCTAGCTCTGATACTAAATAATACCGATGCTAACCCAAATCATGATGCAAGACACAATTTTACTACTGAATTAAAACAAGGTTACGATAAAGACTTGAAATAAAGAAAGACAACACACAAAACAAAAGCACAAAACAAAGAATTACAACTAATGACTCCACAAAGAAGACACAACATGCTTAATGAGGAGGGAGTCCGGAGAGGGGAGGCTGGATTGGTGGCTGCGGTAAAGGTCGCAGAGGTGGGGGATGCAATGGAAGAAGTAGGACAACAGATTGGTGATAGTAATGACATCGAACCGCAGCTGGAGAGAAGCATAAACGTCATTGAAGGCTGGATCGGCGGCTGCGGTGAAGGCCGGGGAGGTGGGGGCTTCTGTGGAAGAAGTAGGACAGCAACTAAGAAGGTTGGCCAACACTTTTAGAGGATAGACAGTGAGCAGGGAAGCACTGACAACGATTGAAAAGTCAGGACAACATGGTAGTTGCTGTAGGGGTGTTGGTGGGTTACCAGGAATGGCCTGAAAGGGCTGAACAACAAGTTAAAGGGGTTGCGATGACTGGACGGGAGCAGAAAGGTGGCTAGAAACATTGGAAGAGGTGGTTGCGGTGATTGGATTTTGAAATAGCAATAGGGAAATGAAAGTATGGTAAGGAAAATGTCTTGTCAGGGTTGAGCAACAACTGAAGCACCACTCAGACCTTTGAAGACAATTATTACCTTGAACGAGGAACAGCGGGAGCACTACCTCGACATCGGATACAATCCTCGAAGAAAAAATACCAATGCTAAAATCTGAATTCAAAGGAAAAAAATGAAAACCCTAACTCTAAGCTCATCATCCTCTATTTATAATGAGACTAAAGCATTATTTTAGGCAATATTTAAAATAAGAATGAGAATAAACTCAAATTTCAAATTCTAGGAAAGACTTTTTAAAATAAGAAAGAAGAATAAAATCATATTTAGATTTTAGGAAAGATTTTTAAAATAAGAAAGAAGAATAAAACCGCATCACAGAATTTAGGAAAGAAGGGTAAAAATATTCAAAAATTTTGATTTAGAGTGCTAAGAAGAAAAGTGGGGAAGGAGATAGAAGGGGAAGGGAGGACCGACAACCCCCCTCCCTTTGAGGACCGATTGGTCCACCATAGGCCCCGCATCATTTATATATATAATATTGAATGAAAAGAAATAATATAAAAGAAATACAAATAATATTTATAAGAAATTTAGTAAACAATCTTAATAGAGGAAACCTATTAAGCTTTACGTTTCACGGTATACAAGCAACACTATATATTGTTTCAACCCAACAAAATTTTTCAATATAACTCATTCTATGTTCATAAGAATTAAAATACAAATTATTACATAATTTTATGGAAGGAAAAAAGTCTAAAATCTCTTAATATGATTGCAATAATTACGCCCACTTTATTTAATTGAAGTGGTCCTTGATTTTAAATTATCCAAAACTTCATTCCTTGCATTAGAGCTTTATTAATGGCAGATAGATTACTATGCTTATTTCCTTGCTTAAAATTATGACCATTTCCTATTAAAAAATAATAGATCTCAATAATTATTTTGATGAGTAACAAGATCTTCCTTGATTCTCTTACCTTAACTAAAGATGTTGATAGTACAATATTTTTATATAAAAAATAACAATTTTTCTTTGGATATTTGAATAATAAAATGAAGCAAAATTAATTCTAAACCTAATTAATAATCATGATAATAATCAATTTCTTTTAAAATGATAACAATTGTTATTAGGTGGAGCTTGATTGTGTTAATCAATTGTTGATTAAGAGCCCTCAATTTTATCGATCAAGCTGCCCAAAAAATTTCTTTTTGGACATGAAGCTTCGGCGTTGTAAGTTTAGCACCCCAGAGTCGAGCCAACATCGTCTCAGCACCGAGTCAGTAACACCCCAATGCCTGGAATACCATGTCGCTGCAGATAATTCCAAACTTCAAGTTTAGCATGCGAGAGCAAGACGTCAAAGTGTTTGGATGTTGTGCCCTAGTATTTAGATTTTCTGAACGGAATGTGAAGGATTTAGATTTTCTCATGTGCAAATGAGAGGATAAGAGTGTCCTGGAGTTACAAAAGTATAGAGAGGCTTGAGTATGATATAATTTGCATGATTTTCTCCATTATATTTATAGTGGATTTCTTGTTGTGGTGTGACTCCATGATTTTAAACCATTTTTGTGTTTTTTCACATTAAATCCAGTGTTTTCGGTGTTTTTTGTTTTGTTTGCTTCTATTCAAAGATTTGCTTCGGATCCCTCGAGCCATTTTCCTTGTTTTATGTCTCCGAACAACAATAGCAAAATAAATTTTAAAATAAAAAACTTTCAAAAGTTAATAATGAATCTACTCTTTTCATAAATGAATTCGAGGATAACATATATCATTTTTCTTATATTTGAATCATGATAATTAACTTTATAAATGATCATGGATACACATTCAAAATATTTTATACTAACAAATAAACCATTTGTCTGAAAAAATCAAATTTTTATTGCATTCCTTCTTATTTTGTACTAGATTCTCATACAGGAGAAAAAGTACACTATTTTTCATCCTCCAGAGTGGTGTAAAACAATATCTTCTCTCACCTCATATGGCACTCTTTCAAAGTCCCCATTCACCACAACTACAATGCCATGATGCCATGTTTCATGCACTAGAAACCCACTATCAATATGACACTTCAACACAAGAATCATGGTGTTCCCCCTCCATAGAAAAATATGGCTCTAAATCTTTTTGTAGAAAATATTTTTAGCTAGTACATTTTCTAGAGTTCTACAACAAACAGGAAAAGGATGACGGTAGTCAAATTCCCTTGAGCTTAGTAGAATTATCCCTTTGCCATGATCATGTACATAAGCACATAAAATCAAAATACATATATTTTTGTGTCCATTTAATTTATTTTCTATTCTTCTTTATACCTACTACCCAAAAACTTCTAAATAGAAACAGGCCTTCATAAAAGCTCTCCTTACCTATCTTTTTTACTTTCATACCTAAATCCCGGAGAGAATTGTGTGACCATCTCTGTCATTCTTATTCTTAGTCCCAAGTTTTTTTTTGTTAACATCTTCAGCAATTTCAATACTTGCCAATAATTGGCTTTCATGTAATTAATTTCAATCGTTGTTTGGAGCCAAAAATGAAGATTGAACGGGCAAATTGGCTCCATAATTTAAAAAAAAATGAAATTGCTACCTTTTAAAAATTAGGTGATTTGCTCCTAAAAACTTAGCCACCAGAGACAGGAAATGGATGCATTTTTTCACCATCTTTCCCTGGAAAAGAAAAAACAGCACAGGACACGCAAGGTAAAGGAAAACAAAAACATTGCATACTTATAAATGAATAGAAAAAGAAGAGATAAAAAATATACAGAAATAAACAATAGCTAAAGAGAACAAAGAAAAGGAAAATTAAAATATACAATCACTAAAATTCAGTCTAATCAAGAAACAAATTAGTTCATTGAAAAAAAGCCCGGTTAGAAGAGCACTCTATCAGAGTGAACCAGCTCAAAATCCTAAACTTCAGAACACAAACAATTCCAACGAACTTACTAGGTCTAATTGTCTAACAAAACAATCTATCCAAAATCCTTCCCTTCAAACCCCAAATAGAACAAAAAAACAAACTATAATCGGAAAAACCCCGATTAATCCATTCAAAATCATTATTAATAGTTTCATCAGAAAGAGAGGGAGAGGCGACCTGTTTCTTCTTGCGGGCAAGATGCCAGATTCTCCAGCACATATTTTCAAGCCGGGAGCTTCTCTCCTTGACATTCCTCGTGGCGACCACCTTGATCCAGGTCCGATAGAGGTCCGTCTCGTCCACTCCAGTCACCACCTCCTCCACGAAGTACCTCGTCGGGTTGAAATGGGCTCCCCCCACCCCCACCTCCGCCTCCGCCGCTACCGCCGCCGGACGTTGCTCCTCCGCCACCGCCGCACCGCCGCTGTTCAGTATCGCCTCCAAGTACCCGTTAATCCACTCATTCCCCGCCATGTCGGGCCAACTAGCTGAGCTACCTCTCCCTCTCTCCTCTCGCCTCACAGCTCTTTTATGGATCGAACTCGCACGAGTGGAAAATCCGTTTCACACGCGAGTCCGCATACTGCTGTGTGGTTAAGATACGCCAAATTTCGCGTGCCATTCAAAACGACAGAGGTATCTGTCTGTCGCGAAGGAAGAAGGATGGGATAGTGGGAATATAAATATGAGAATGGCCACTCCATGAATAGCCCGTTGGTTGAGGCATTTTGGTTTTCCATTAGCCTTTAAATTTAATTTTAATTTTGGAATATTCACATACAACCCATTCAATTCTTTTGTATCATACCACTAGTTTATGTTATGTGCATTATATTTTGATATTTATTATGTTATAATAACATAATTTGAGAAATGGTCCAACAAATCGGAACTTAATCACTTCACATATCTGGAAGGAAAGAATTAAATCAGTATGAATCTCAAGAAAATGGAATGGTCCACGGGGAAAAAGACCATAAACTAAAGAGGGTCCATCAAAAGACGGATCTACAAACTGAAAATTCGAGTTGACACATTGAACCATAGACTACATAAAATCGTAAGGGCGATTGAAGTAATATTAGCCCGAGCGACTCATTAAGATGACATATGAGAAGTCGCCCAAATCGTTCATTATGACAAAGTCATACTTAGGGAGAATATGATCCTCCAAGGCTGTTATAACGGGATCATTCCACCATCTCCCTCAATTATACCAAGAGCATACATCAAATCTCAACCATCTCAACCAAGAAGCCCAAATCAAACAGATTGGACTCCCTTGCCATGTTATTGAATTTGGACATTAGAAAAGAATCATACCTCTTCCTTCCTCTTTTTTCAGAACAATCCAATATCATGTTAAAGTCACCACCAATAACCCATTTATCCTTTGTGAGTTCACTAATAGCTACAATATTACTCCACAGGTCCAATCTTTCATGATAATGACATGCCTTAAAATTACCTATTTTATATGTACATTTCATGCTTATTTTTGATGATATTGCGCTTTAATGAAATGTATTTTGTATGTTTTTTATTTCAGGTGCATGAAGTGGAGTTTATAGGAAAAGAAGTGAAAATGAAGCTATGGAGCAATGACGCCTAAGCGTCAGAAGTTCAAACGTGATTGGCGCCTAGGCACCATAAACGGTTACCCCTTTTATTCAATGAATTTGACCAAAATTTGAAAAGGTGTCCGAAGTAATCCTTGATGATTTTCAGAGCTTTACATATAGGGATGAAGTCCAAACAAAAACAGAGAGTGTTGGAGTGCTAGGGGGTGCTAGTGTGTGTGTGTGTGCGTGCAAGAGTGATTAAGGTAGTCCCCCATTAGAGTGGGCGACTGCCATAAGAGTGTTGTGAGTCTTGTAAGAGTCTATTGGAGTCAAGGAAGTCTGCGCACTTCAAACGATTGCTTAGGGAAGAAGTTGAGATAAGTATTTGTATTTTTGTTTAAGTTTTGTGTTATGAACTTGAGTTTTAATATAAATCGTGTTTTGTTTTGTCATTTCAATGAATTTTTAATAGTTTTTCTTTTCTTTCTCCTTGCAATAAGAAGTAATCATGTAGAAGATTTGATTTGTTTAGAATTTCTTTTATTCCCAAAATTGTGGTAGTATTTTATTGGTTCTTCGTTTTCTTCTCAAACAGAGCACTTGTAATGTTAAAATCTGTTGCGAAACATAATGACCCTGGAGGACTATGATTTCACTTAACTAGTGAGTATCACATTAAGCTTATGAGGAGACCACCACAATCTAAGGAGAGTGCAAATAGATAGACACATAAGTTTTGATGGGCGTAGAATTGGTGTTTCTAGGGTGACAGACTAAATAATTTACCAATTTGGTGTAGAGTTGGAACTTAAAGTCCCTGGTAGGTCCTATAGAGAGGGTACAATGGGGAATCTAGAAGTGAGAGACTATAATCTACTCAGCACTAACATATAATAAGGAACTTACTTTATATTAGCTAATGTTCTTTATGCACTCGGGAGAGAGTAATGAATAGGCATGCTTCTATTTGTCACAATAGATCATTTAAACTTTTAAACCTTTTGATTCTAACACAGACTATGAACTCATTGCAAGGGGAAAGATTTTTTTCATAACAAGATTCTTCTTTTACATTTAACATAGTTTAGAATTTCTACATTCACATTTAGTTTTGAACAGAACTTGTAGGAATTTAGTAGCTTTACTTTACATTTGAACTTGTTATTATATTTTCTAGATTAATTTTTACAGTTTTAAGTAAAAGTTTCACTAAAAGTTTATTCAAAGAATTACAACTTCCCTGTGAGATTGATATTGGGGTTCTTATAGAAAACTCTATATTAGTTGAAACTATATGTATACTTGCATAGTACATCTAGTGTGAAAACTATTATTCTATACTTAATAACATTTCATTTATTCACACTAGCAGCTAAATATAAATTTGATCAAGTTTTTTGACTTCTTTTGGAATATTAAATCTATGTAATTGCGAGTCAGATCAATAAATAGTACTAGATTATATAAAAGTAAACCAACCGTGATAGTCCTCTTTGTCAAAATGTGCATGAATGAAACTGTGCCTCATTGTAAACAAGAGAAAAATACATAACCTTTTTCTAGAACACCCAAATTTTGCTTGACGAATTTCTAAAAACATTAAACTTTCTAAAATTTAAAAGAACCTTCTCAAAATTAAAATTTAATAAAGTTTCCAAATGGAAAAAATGTCAAGTTTATAGTTGCACAAAAAATTTAAGTGATTAAGGGACAGTGGGTCAGCCAATCCCCTAATATTTCAAATCAAGATGTTAAACATGATTAACCAATCTCCTCTTCCTAGAGCCTCTAGTAATGATTTGTTGATGAGTCCCCTTTGAATAATAACCATCCTCATTTGGTAAAATTTTCTCCTTACTAATTTGACTTAATTCATTTGCTCTTTTTTTCTTTTTGGATTTCAGAATAATCCATTCCTCCTCCAAATTTTCCAATGCTTCTTCCAAAATAGGATTATGATGAATTTCATCCCCTCCTGAATCCTCCCTCTCATTAGCACCCTCTTTGAAATTTTCAACCTCCTTATCAAAGGAGACATCACTAACTACCGTTTCACTAATATCTCTCCCTACATTGTCATTATGATTGGTGAAAGTAACCTTTTCCTTTCCCTTGTTTTGTAAACCCACCCTTGTCTCTTCTGATTTTTTTAGTTCGGGATGCAGATGGAAGCATTGAGCTTCCAAAAGCCCAAACATTTTACAATTATTTCAATAGAAAGGATGTTGTTCCAAAATAACCTTTTGCCAATAACCATTATGAGACGAACCGATCCAGATCTCTTCCACTGAAGTTTGCATTATGTCTCTTTCCACCAGAATCCTATCCATATCCGGTCGTGTACTGAAAAAGTGGGAGAATCCATTTTTAGGGGCTTACCAAAGATAGCCGTCAGAGTGAAAATGATTTGATGATTAAAAAGATGTAATTTAAGCTCTGGAAAGCGGATCCAAACAGGAACTATAAAGGGTTCTATTTGGGGATCAAAATCAAGAGACCATTTAGAGTGTTTCATCACACAATTATCAACTTTCATTACTTTCCTAGCAAATAACCAAGCATAATTTTCCTCATTTTACAATTGAATAAGAATATGACACCATCCAACGCTCCCTACTTCCAATTGCCCTTAAGTTTGAAATTATCAAAATCCCTTCGAATCAAATCTAATTTGGGATTTTCGTACAAGAATTTACCTACCGGAGCTAATCGAAAAAAAATTACAAGGGTAGAGCATTCATTATCAGAGATGTAAAGAGCGGGTTTACCATTTTTTCTTGCCAGCTTTCTTAACCATAGAGAGTTCACTCGAGCCATGAAGAGAGTCGTGAAACACTTGCGGAAAAAAACATGGTTTTAAGAGAGTCGTCTGTCGTGGACCCCCCACCGATAATCTCAGCAAAAGACCGCGATGACATCAGAGAAAGAAAAACCAGGGCCAGTGAAAAAACCTTACTGCCGGAGAGAGAGATCACTGCAAAAGACCACCACTGAAAATCACCCTGAAAAAACACAAGAGCAAAAACCACACCATTCTCTTCAGTCTAGACACAGTGGGGCTGTTTTGTTGAAGGGCTATGCTACTCTTTTAGGACGTTGTCTCATGTCTAAGCTATCACCTACAAGATGGAAAGGGTTTTGCTCCTGTATGATCGTCAAATTCTATCTTTTGGACATTTCAAACAAAGTTACAGTTTTTCTTTCTCTGTGTTCTCTAGGTTAATTTACAGAATAATCTTTTTGTTTATGCTCTAACTTTTTGGTATACGTGTATCTAAGTTGGGGAAGTTTTTGAGTGCATTGTATACCAGGGAGAGGTGTGCCTCATCTACCTCTCTTACCTAACTTTCTTTCTTTTCCGTTGATTAGTGTGTCGCGTACTCATATAAGTTGGTCGGGCATCTACTGTGTATTACGTACTCAGATGAGTTGGTCGGACATCTGCTTGTCAGTTGTAAGTCTCCTCTAGTCTGGGGTTTGATTCCCCCCGAGTGTAGGGCGTGGTACTCAAATTCTTAGGAGTATGAGAGATGGTCGGGGCTCGTATAATAGCCTCCACCCATTCCNATGGATGCATATATATATATATATATACACACGAATCTCAAGATAATTTTTTGTCTAATAAATGTTCAAACGTCAATTAAAAATCATTGAAAACTCTAATTTCAGTAAAGTTACATTTAAACTAACAAGCTTATATAGAGTCAAGTGTCTCGATGAGATGAACCAACGAGCTCAAGATCACTGAATTTTGACATCATTAAGACACTAACATATCCATAGAATTCCGTCCATTAAAGAGAATCTCTCTAGGTCATCCGATGGAGTGATCCTGATTCATTTTATTTTGTGTGTGTGTGTGTGAGCGCACATGCTCTTATGTTTAAGAATATAGAATAAAAAAGAGCAAAAGATCCATATCTCTTGTATTTTTTGACGACGACACTAGTCTTACCCAAAAATAAGGGACAACCAATGCGCCATCAACAATTCTTTATCGCCCAACATGGATATCGATGTGTGTCACGAATCTCAACATAATTGTTTGTACAATAAATGTTCAAACTTCAGTTAGAAATCATCCAAAACTCTGATTTCAGTATAGTTACAGTTAAAATAACAAGCTTATATCGAATCAAGCATCTCGATAAGATGAACTAACGAGCTCAATATCACTCAATTTTGACATCATAAAGTTACTTAAATATCCATAGAATTCCTTCTAATAAAGGGAATCTCTTTAGGTCGTCTAATGAAGTGGTCCTGATTCTTTTTTTATTTGTAAGGAAACCTCTCTCAAACTCTATAAATAGAGCACTACCCCTTTTATGAAATAAGAGGAGGACTTAGGTAGTGAATGGAATGAAGCTTAAGACATGGAGGAGAAGAAGCTGAGGTTCAGTGTTCCACACTGAAGGTCCAACAAACACCACCTACTCCTACAACCACTGACCACCACCAACTACTCTCAACCACCATTCGTCAGCAACTGTCAACCACCGTTGGCTGCCTCATGTTTATCACAGCAAAGACCCTTGAGGAATAACAATGTGTGTTGCAGAATTCTGGCAAATTTTGTGGAGCAACAAAGCACTACATAGAGTAAAAACCACCCTTGTGGAGTAACAAAGCTTCCTATGGAGCAACACACTTTAAAGATGATGTAACAATACACCCTAAAGATGGTATAACAAAAACCCAAAGATAATCCAATGCGTACATCACATACAATATAACAACACACCAATGGTAGTGTAACAACAGATCTTGAAGACACTGTAACAACGCATCCTGCATATAATGCAGTGAAACACCCTACATACAGTGTAATGATGCCTTCCAAAGATGGTATAACAATGCACCCCAAAGATAGTATAATAATGTTCAAATAGGATGCAATGCACACTAAACATAGAATATAATAATAATTTGTAAAGAAAATGTTATAATGCACACCAAAGATGGTGTAACAATGTATCCTGAATACGTTATAACGTTTTGCTCCGCATACGGTGCAACACCAAATTTTGATGATGGTGTACCAACCTTCAATAAATACTTTCAACCATCATACTTATCATATGATAACTTACTTTGAACTCATGATATTCTTCTTACAACCTACTACTATGTTCTATGTGACCAACTATAACCTACATGATCAAATTCTCATGCAACTCCTAACTTTGGTCTCTGAGGCCTACGGACGACCTATGTGACCAACTACGACCTACATGACTCACATATCTCAGCTTTTGTGTTCAACTAATGCTATTGAAACAACTATCTACGACCCATATGACCAACTACTAACACGACTTTTAACTATGGCCTCTATGACAAATTGACGTTACAACTACAATCTACAACATTCATGATAGACTGCAACCTTCATAGCAATTGATTATGACCTTCGCGACCCATTTTGACTATTGTTATTGAAATATTGTTGTGCATTACCTTCACAATTTCAACTTCCTTGAATTAGGAGAAAAGTGGGCATGCATGCGTACTCTTCATTACAAAATGAATTATTTCAACTGAATTAGGCCCCGTGTTTTTCCTCTTCTTGAGAATTTTCTATGTAAAAATTTATGGTGTCTCCACCTGTCACTTTAATTACCCGGGAGTGCGTTGGACTTTCGTCCAATGCTAAGACATTAAATTATTACTCTAATATCCTTCGGCACACATCAATTACTACTATAAAATGGTACTGTATGAATACAATTTTGGAATTCAAACATGATGACATCCTATGCAACAAAAAAATTATAAATTTCATTTATTTATATGATATGAATGTCGCATGCAAAAACCAAGCTACTCTAAAACCCCACGAGTTGAAGTTGAGGGAGAAAACCACCTAAGCCAGCTATGACCTTTGGCTTTAGCGCTGGATATTCATGAACCTGGCAAATCAGCCTAAAAAAAATTAAGATTTTTATTTACACAAAGACCCATATAATAATGTGCACTTGCATATATACCACCAAATTCCTATTATTTACTTGTCTAGCACCCAAACTTCATGACTTCTTACATTTATACCACCCAAAACTTTCATATCATAACACAAATGCCACTACTTTTACTTTTTAAAAATGAAATCTTTTCATCCACAAATAAAATGACATAAATGTAAAAAAAAATACATATATTTATTTACATACGTCGCTATGTTGCTCAGGATTATCAGTTTTATTGTGTGAAGTTGGAGATTGCTAAATGGGATTTGCCAAACATGTTTGGGATAGGATGGCTTGGATTGCTGGAGAAATATTTGCCTACGTAAGACGTACGTATACGTCTGGTAGGTTACAGGGAGGGTATGTCTGGTAGGTTACAGGGAGGGTATTGAGGGTTTTATTCGTATTATACCCCCTGTAATTTCTCTGTAATCTACCTGTAACCTACATGTAACTTGAAAATATATGAAAACAGAAGCGCGAAACTTACTAGTTACATGTAGATTACAGGCAGGTTACATGGATGTTACATGAGATATAACGCGAATAAAATCCTCAATACCCTCCTTATAACCTACCAGACATACGCAGCTCTGCGTATGTCTTACGCAAATATTTCTCGAATTGCTGGGCCCACATGATTAGAAAAGGGAATACTAGAGTTTCGATGAAAGCGAGGCGAGGAGGGAAGCAATTTATTTATTTATATATTTTTAAATTTCCAAAGTTACAGATCCTTTTTATTTCGACTTTTAGAGATAAATTATTATTTTTCCACGTTTGGAATTGGACAGCATGACTTGCAAAGTTTTACACCGTAATTTATATGAAGCTTTTAGGGTATAAATAAAATACTAAATTTGTACTTCAGATTTTTTCCAATGCAAATAAGTTCTTACATTAGAGAACATGCACTTGCCATTTTCTTCAATTATTATTTTACATTGAAGGTAGATTTGTACATTTATTATTTCTCAATGAATATAGCACTTATAGATGTTAAAGTTTTATGTTGTGGATTAGAAGATTTGCGACTTTGGAGCGATAAATTTAGCGTCTAGTGTTGGGCAAGGATCTAACACACACAAATAAGAAGAGGAGGAGGAGACGCCTCGATTTTTATATGGAAACCTTAAAAAAGGGAAAAATATCACGGGACTTGACATAGCTGAAATAATGCACAATGTGATTTAAGTATATTGACCAACACATCTCTTGAATTAGAGAAGATACAATGTTAATGGACAATGATAGTTCAATAATAATAGTTTTAATCTGGCTGTGGTAAATGTAGTTTTTGGCCATAACAACGATAACAAACCTCAATTGTCGTAGTCGATTGCTATGGAGACAGTAGTATGTCATGCATGTTGTAGAAGGTAGCTGTAGCGCCAGCTTATTGAATAGGTCATAAATGAAAGTCGTTGGTAGCTTCATGAGTGTCTGTTGGTTACCAAGTCTGCAACAAAAAGATTCTAATGATAACAATTGGGCATGTAATACATAGTAGGGAGCTGCACTAACATCTATAGACCACAAAAATTAGATTAGTGAGCTGCATGAGCTATGAGCCACGTTAGTCATAGTTGGTCATGTGGGCTGTAGTGGCGAGCTGCGATAATGTTCGCAAGCCAATAAAGGTCGGAGTTTGAAGCTACATGACCTGTGGACCACATAGTTTGTAGTTAGTCACATAGCCCCTAGTGGTGAGCTGTAATAACGTTTGTAGGCCATAAAGGCCGAGATTGAGAGAGTTGTATGAGCTGTGAGCTAGATTGTTAGTAGTTGTCATTTAGGCTATAGTGGTAAGCTGTAATAACGTCTGTAAGTCATAGAAGTTAGAGTTGGAGGCTGCATGAGATGTAAACCATGTAGATCATAGTTGGTCATATATGTTGTAGTGGAAGGACGTAGTAGTGACCGTTGGCCACAATAGTCGGAGTCGGTAGTTACATGAGCTGTGAATAACATAGGTTGTAGTTAGTCACATAAGTTGTAGTGATGTGCCACAATAACTCCTGTAGGCCATAGAGATCAGAGTTGGAAGTCGCGTGAGCTATGCGCCACGTAAGTTGCAGTTGATCACATATGTTTTATTGGTAGCTTCAATGATCTAGAGGAAGCTGTCGTATCATGGGTATGTCGGTCATAAGCTACTGTGATAAAAAGTTATTATTATATTTTCAATACAACAATATTCATTACCCCACATTGAGAGTAAATTGCTACATTGAATTCGTGGCGCTTCATTATACTGTATTTGTTGTGTCCTTACACATACTTTGGGGTGTGTCATTACATCACAACATATGTCGTTGCTCCAAAAGGTCCACCGATGATAATGGGCAAGTTGTGGCTGGTCGCAACAATCGATAATGATCAGTGGCTACGGGAGAAGAAAGTGTTCGTCGGGTCTTCATTCTAGCTCCAGAAATTGGCTCCTCTTATTTTTCAAATCCAGATCCTTCGTTCTTGAGGGGAGTAAGACTTCCTTTATAAATGAGAAAAGAATTTGGACCACTTCATCGGATGCCCCAGATAAATTACCATAATTGAACGACGTATTGTGGACATTTAAGTGTCTTAATGTTATCAAAATTAAGTAATCTTAGGCTCACTGTACTCGTCTTATCGAGATGCTTGATTTAACTATAACTTTGTCAGATTTGGAATTTATTGGATCTTCTAATCAACCAACCAAAATTTTTTAATGTGGTTTAATGGCTTGATTCGTTCTTAATTTGATTCAGATTAGACCAATTTTAGTGTCATTCTGTTCATTTTGTCGAGCCGCTCAGTTTAATTCTAATTTTGCTGAAATCAGAGTTCTTGTTGGTTTTTAGTGTGAATATGAATATTTGTTACTAAAAAATTTCTCTTTGGTTGATGCTAATCGCCTCAAAACTCATTTCAAGTGACAAAAGTTGTTGACGAAGTATCACTGGACTTGCTATCATTGCTCGATATGTTCATTTTCTATCCCACATAGCCGAATCATTGCTTAGAATTTTCACCATTTACTATTCTTATATGTTACTGTTAGGATGTTCCGCGTGTTAGCTTATGCCCCTCTTTATAAATTTAGAACTCAGCTACCGATTATATATGTATATATATATATATGTATATATGTATGTATGTATATATACTAATTATATAATTAGTTTGGAAATTTAATTTTATAGAAATTTAAATATATAAAATTAATATATAATATATTTATAAAATTAATATATAATAAATTTATAAATTAAAGATATAAAATTATTGAAAATTTATATATAAGATTGAACCTTGCGCTGCCATATAATTTATTGTTGGATAGAATACACCGAATCCAATGCATTTGATTTGCTATATGGATAGAATGAGCACCGAATCCAAAGCATTTGATTTTTATTTTTAATTTGATTTTTTTTCAAGAAATATTTGAAAATTATAAAATTTGGTCAAACAAAGCCATCCTCGTTCATATAAAAATAACAATGAAAGATTTACATTATCTCTCAATTACAATGTATTTATATATCAAGCATTAGGGCTGTAAACGAGCTCATGTTTGGCTCGTGTTCGGTTCGTTCAAATTATTCGTGTTCGAAATCGGCTCGTGAACAGTGTGTTCTTGTTTGACTCGAAATTGACTCGTTAAAATTAAACTGAAAAAATAAATGTAAAGTGCTGGATTCGAGCCTGAATCAAATGAATATAAAAAAAGATGTATAACCACATTACCAAACGAGCAATTACGTTTTGAAGTTAGTTATAAATATATATAATATATTATTATATAAATAATTATATAATTTTTTTAGTTCGAGCTAAAACGAGCCGAACACGAGCGAACAAAGAGCTATTCGTGTTCGGCTCGTTTATAATTCGAGCTTTAAAAACTTGTTCGTGTTCAACTCGTTTACTTAAAGAACGAGCTACTTAACGAGCCGAACACGAGCTGTTCGCGAACAACGAGTTTTTTTGACAGCCTTATCTGAAGAAGGAAAAAATCGTATTTCTTATTTCTCAATAATCAAATCATGATCGGCTAGGGCAAGATTAATTACAACAATNAACAAGCCGAACACGAGCGAACAAAGAGCTATTCGTGTTCGGCTCGTTTATAATTCGAGCTTTAAAAACTTGAACGAGCCGAACACGAGCTACTTAACAAGACAAACACGAGCTGTTCGCGAACAACGAGCTTTTTTTACAACCCCATCCAGCATCAAAATCTATATATTTTATATAAACATAATAATATTTTTGACATGATATAAAACATTTAAATGATAAAAATATAAAAAAAATAAAATAAAACTTAGAAGTTTGACATATAAATACAAAAGAATCGTTAGAGACAAGTGACGTTGGTCTGAGATGGAGTGAATTGAATTATTTATTGCTTACGCTGATGATAAATGGCTCTATATGTAATGTTTTGGCTGCAAATGGGGGAAATGGAGTGGCGTAATAAAATTAAGTTGTACGACGAGGACAAAATTACAATAAAAAAGCTTATCATGATTGGAATAAAGATAAGCAAAAAAAATGTAGAAATTTTATTTTATTTTTTGTTTAGGGTTTTGAATTTTATGCATAATGCAATGCTAAAATTTTTTGTATGGAGCGATTTTTGTGTACATTGTCCCTGGATAATGCTGGGTTNAACGAAATATGACATTATTAGGGAATAAAACTATAATATGAAACTCATAATTCCACACTCCCCCTCAAACTGGGTCATATATGTTGTAAAGTTCCAACTTGGTATTCAAATTAGTGAAGTTGTCGAGAGTTGGAGATTTAGTGAAGACATCAATGAATTGTAAATGAGTTGTAATGTAGATTAAATAAATAATGCTTCTATTGACCTTATTAGAGATAAAATGTCTATCGATCTCAATACACTTGGTTTTGTCATGTTGCACATGATTCTTTGCAATACTAATTGTAGATTGACTGTCACAGAACATCTTTATGGAATTGACAGTAATATTTCCCAACTAATTTAGTAATATTTGGATCCACATTCCTTCATAAATTCTGAAAGCAAGCGATACTCAGATTTTACACTACTTCTAAAGACTCTGGTTGCTTCTTGCTCCTCAAAGTGACAAGATTTCCCTACATATAAGAACAATACTAAGAAGTGGTATTTTTGTCCGTGAGTTTTCCATGCACAACTAGCATCAGTATAAATTTCTGCATCTCTATTTTTTTCTTTCTTAAACAATAACCTTATGCTAGAAAACTTCTTCAGTAACCTCAATATTTTGTAAACCGTCTCCGAATGTTCTTCATTCGGACTATTCATATGTTGACACACAATATCAACAGAGTAAGCAATATCATGTCTAGTGTATGATAGGTAGATAATCTTACTCAGTAGTCTCTAGCATCTCTTTTCCACCGGTGTTTTATCTTGTCATGAAACTTTTTATTGAAATCCATAGAAGTTTCAATAGATTTGTACCCCATCATTTCTGCCTCTTTTACCGGGTTTAGGATGTATTTTATTTGGGATATCATAGTACTCATCTTTGAACTGGCCACTTTTATGCCTGTACGGTATTTCATCACTCCAGATTCTTAATTTCAATCATGGTGGAAAGAACCTCCTTAATCTTTCCAATATCTTTTTTATCATCACTTGTCAGGATCAAACCATCTACATAAACAATGAATATAGCCTTATTACCTCTCTTGGCATGCTTTATGAACAATTTATGATTCACTTAGCATTAGATGTACCCATTTGATGTCATCCTCTCAAATTTATCAAACCAAGCCCTTAGAAATTGTTTGAGTCCATAAAGCGACTTTTTTAGTTTACAAGCAGGATGTTTATTTGATTCAATATTTTATTCTTGGTGAGATTTTTATATACACTTCTTCCTCAAGGTTTCTATTTNTTAATCACGATTTTTTTTTTTTTTTAAATCTCTCTCTATCGTGATCGGAGAATCGCTGCCGTTGTCCGGATGCTGCCCTGCGTCCAGACAACAAACGTAAAAATTTTTCTTGAGAAAGACGGCCAAAAAGTCGTAAAAAGAGTACTTTTATTTTAAGGGAGGATCCGTTAGGAAAATAAAAGCCACGCTTTGCCATTTCATTATATTCGAATAAAAGTTACAATCGAAGGCACCGAGCTAAAGAATGAAAAATAAAACAAAATAGGATAAAAAAAAAAACACTAAGAAAAGAAAGTGTGATTAAAATGGGCTCAAGAGCATCAAATTTCAAAAAAATTAATTTATAGCTCGCTCCCAATCTATCCAAACCAACTCATCAACGAAACTACGAAGACAAATTTTCATCACTAAGGGGATAACAGGACAACAATTTTAGCAAGAATAACCAAATTCAAAATAGGAGCGATTGCACGAAGCAGAGTGATACATAAAGACGGCTAGATCAAAAACATAAAAGACAACAAAAAAATAAAAAAAACCCAAAAGCGAAGCAACTGAGCCATGAGCATTTGTACCAAAGTTCAAGTGCAACATATTTCAGTAGAAAGAAATTAGATATCATGATGGTAGCAATCTATTGAAAAACTTACTATTTGAAAAAAAAAAAAACCTTCCCTAAATAGAAAATGGAGGTTGAAGGCTCATTTAAGGCCAAGGACTCTTTTAAGGGTTTTATTTTTCACATGCATCCAATTTTAAATTGTTGGTTGAGGGCTTAAACTATCATTCCAAAAACCCTAACATTAAGGTTTTACGTTTGCATTGTTTGTGTTTGAGGTTAAATGTGGTCAAGTATATAATTTTTTTTTTATATCTCTCTCGCTAAAGGAATAACTGTTAAATAGGGCGGAAACCCGAAGGTCATTTGACAATCAATTTTTTTTTTTTTTTTTACATAACGATTGTATTTAACGCTGAGTGCTTTCAGACGGTATCGCCCGTCAGTTTATAACATATTAATAATAATTAATGTTCGAGTTAATTGCCTTTATTAATGAATTAAAAGCCAATGGGCAACTACCAAAAACCAACATTTTTTATTTCCCTGCTGTGCGTGTGTGATTTGAAGCCAACCGATAAACCCTGGTTCGAGTTTTTTTTCCAAACTCCATTTTTCCTCGCATTTCTTCTTTCAAATATAAGGTATAATCCATTCAATCATTCCCTTTTCTTTTTTTTAATTAATTGTAAGAGTTAGATTTAATGTATTTTGAGATTTGAATGTTTTGGAGAAATCCAAAAATGTGATTTAGTTCTCTACCATTTTGATAATGTATCTCATTGTTGAATGCATACAACTCAACTCTTCGGCATTTCCATATCTAGCACCTAAAATTTGAAGGGAAATTTGCATACTTAACTGTTTTTAGTGCTACGTGTTAAAATTGTTAATAGTGTTATTTTTGATGTGATATTAAAGTTTTTAGTGCTACGTGTTAAAATATAAAAGTTTAGGTGTTCTTACGTAAATAAATAAGAATTGGCGCTATGTATATAAATGCTCTTTTTTAAAGGGCAATTCACATACCTAGCGCTCAATTCTTATGTATTTATATATCCGACACCTAAACTTTCNTTATATATTTGACATGATATAAAAAATTTAGTTCATATAAATAAAAATTAAAATTTAGCATTTAGATATTTAGGGTCTGTTTGGCGCAGCTGCAGATTGTCAGCTTTTCAGCTGCAGCTGTGCTGCCCCAGGAAACAGCTGTGGAGAAGCAGCTGCGGGGAAGCTGACTGTCTGTTTGGTGCGGCTGCGTGAAAAATGCTGTGAGCCAGCTGTTTCATGTAGAAATGACAAAACTGCCCCTGATTGTTAAAACTGTTTTAAAANTAAAGCCATTGTTCGTTAAGAAGCAACAGATCCACGATAGGGAAGGAGGAGAAAAGAGAAATGACAGAAACATGAAAGAAATGTGAAGGAGAAACCATCACGAACCGCAAAACGCAAATCCTTCGTTAGATCCTCAAAGAAAGAAGAAAATAGCTTGTCTTACCTTAGATCTGTCAGTCGAGGGACGACGAAAGAGGAGAAGGAGAAGGGGACTCGAGGGAAGCAACGGGGAATCACCTAGGGTGGACGGTCAGACGCGGGGAAACAGTGGGAATCACCGAGGGTAGGTAGAGGGAAAAGGATAAAATTTAGGTCGAAAGCGGGAGAAGCCACAGATATCCCGCGGCCCGCTTTCGCCCCGCTGCCGCCGCCAAATTGCCCAAAGTCGCGAACCAAACGAACAGCTTTCGCGAGAAGTCACGGCGAATGCCCGCGCCGCACCTAAAAAGTGCTCCCAAACAGAGCCTTATTTGCATACATGATATTTTGGTGCTTTAAACCAATGAATACAAAATTGCATTTTTTTTTTTTGCTAAAAAGTGGTAATAATATTATTTTTTATGTGATATTAAAGTTTAGAGTGTTATCTATGTACGTATGAAAGTTTAGGTTTGAGATATATAATATATATTTAAATTGTGTGCTATCTATGTAAATGCGCCTTTTTAAAGAGAAATTTACATACCTAGCACACAATTCCTCTCTATTTATGTATCTGACACCTAAATTTTCATATTTACAAGCAAGTGATTGGCCTAATTTTAAATTATTCTTAATATTTATAATACCCAAAATTTTCTTATCATATGTGCGACGGTATATATGTAAAAATTGAAATTTTAATGTTAGATTTATAAACAGATAAGCATTGAGTGTTTCATTTTCAAATGTGCGGGGATATATATGCAAATTGTGTTGTATCTATGTAAGTCACTTAGTAGCTATCAGCACGTTATGATTTTTGAGCAGGAACATATTTAAATTGTCGAATTTGAGACGACTCATTTCTATTCTAGCTGGCAATATCAACCCAGCCTAAACACAGATTGACTGCTTTTAATGAATTCTCTTATAAAATATACAAGCTACATATGAATATTCACACTATAGGGCCATAAACATATAATAGACTACATCCGAATAGAAAAGAACTCGTTGAGGCTTTCTTGAACGGTATTGAGTTCTTTGTGTAAGCAACATCTCGACTTCCGACTTACTCATATGAGGGTACTTTTTAATGCCCATGTTCAAAACATAAAAAACGAATATACTTAAAGTTTGATGAAGTCGGGTATTATTTATACCGCAGGGGTTACCAGCTAGATAATGGTTTCGATCTCATATGATGAGTTTGAACTTATCATTTACACTTATGTTTGTCATTCAATTAGTTCCGCTCCTTCAATTACATGTGATCCTTCATTTGAGTTTGACTCGAGTAAAATTATAAAAATAGTATTCAATGGATCAAAATTATGTTGTCTCTCTTAAGAAAAAAAAAGAGACAACATAATTTAGTCCTTCAGTCGAAGTGCATGAGCTCCCACTCATTTTTCGTATACATCATTGCGAATGAGAGGGATGGAGCACTTGAATTTTTTCGAGTTGAATTTTGTTAAAATAAATTTAGGATAATCTAAATTTTAGTTTCAATAATTGTATAGTTAGTTAAATATTTCAATTGGACGAATCCATCAATACCATAAGTGATCCAATTCAAACACTTGAAGTGTTGACGTTTTCAAACTATTAATTGAATGACCAAATAATTTTTAAATTTTATGGGTTTATGATCAAAACAAGCTTCTTAACAAGAATAATCTATCGATATCATAATCGATTAATTTTTTACATTATTAATGTATTCAAATATTTAAAAATTTTATTGAGCTTAAATGAATTAATATGGGCCATTTAAAAGGGTAATTGAGATTTTGACTAAATGTATTCAAATTTTACCCTTAAAAAGGTATAAATACGGTCCGTATTCTTTTCATGGAAGGGTGAATGATTGAAGGAGAGTGCTCAAAGTCTTCTTGGAGCTCCACTTGGCTAGTGTTTTTAGATCATTGATGCATGACTATAACCATAACTATAATACCATCATCAAACTATCGTAGCCCTACATTGCCATCATATTGTAGCTGTCGAACTATCAACATTAAACCATCATCATTCAACCAACATAACAAGTAAAGCTTAAGCTCATGATGTTGAAAATACCCTTAAAATTTCTATTTAAAAATACTACTAATAAAACCCTACTTAAAAATACCCTAAATTTTTTTCTTATAGTTTAATAATTTGAGTTATGTATATAAATTTTATTATTATTATTATTATTATTATTATTATTATTATTATTATTATTATTATAATTATTATTGTTGTTGTTAAACAATTTAAATTGTTTATTGTGAAATTATCAACAAAGCAAACTTATATCATTAAAAGAAACTCAAACTCATGATGTCAAAAACCAATATTTCTATTATATTTTTTAATATTTTGTGTTCTCAATTTGAAAGATCCTTTTAAGTTCTAACCATGCAATTCAAAGCAAAACTAGTAAAAGGGAAACATTTTTTCTAAAACTAATTTTAATCTCAGATATGCTCCAACTTCAAATAAGGCTAAATTTATGATTAAAAAAAAATTACTTCATTCAAAGTTTTAAGGTGACATTCATATTGATATCCAATGATTTATCAGACCTTTTAACTTCTTGAAACTAAAATTTTTCACACAAAATACCTTCAAAAGCAAATATTTATTTTTCCAATTACAGAGACTTTGACATAAACTATAGATGACGATGATACACCATCTAAATATCCATTCAATTGGACATTGTTCTTTAGCCTTTATTTGTTTTTTTTTTCTTTGGAGTTAAATTTAAGTGACAAATTGGATGTCATATTTTTGAACTTTGAATGACCCAAGATGAAGAACATGAATAATAGTATTGAGAATTTACTGAATAATAAAAAAATTCCAAATTAGTGATGCTTATATTCTAATCAAGCATCTTGTTAAGAAAAATCTAATCATTGGAGCACTTGAATATTCAAAAAATATCATACAATAAAAGAAACCAATATAATCAATTTGATTGAGCATTTTAGAATTTAATTACAATCTCCTAATTATGATTATTTGATCATCATCTCCCAATTGTATGGTTTTGACCACCATTGGTTGACAAAGATCTTATACTATCATTAATCAACCATAATTTCATAACTATGTTCACCTGGTTATGGTCTCTATACGACTATTGTGCAACTAAAATTTTAAGACTACAATCACCAAATTATTGTCTCATAATCACTATCAATTGTCCTTATTAATACCCACTTGCCTTATTACTTTATATCACTTATGAGACTGCTGCAAACCATCAACTTCAAGGCTGATGCATTCTATCAACATCTCCATCACTTATAAGGTTGATTTTTTGACATCTATCAACTTTGTTGCTTGCCATTACAAAAATTTCAATGATGACCATCATAATTTATGCGATGTATGTCATCAACTCCAATTCCAACCAATATTTTTCTAAAAATCGCTTTTTGTAGTTCATTCATGCTAGTTCTCTTTCATTTTCATGTTGATGAGAAAATCCTTTTTATGTGTGAATAATCGAGGTCCCTTTCTAGATTACAAGAAAAAATTTGAAGAGTTGCCACATTGCTTTATATAATATTTATGTTCTAAAACAAGAAAACACATAGTTAAATAGAATCATCAACTTTTTAGGAAATATAATCTTATAAAATATCTAATAAACCTTTTTTTAAGTTCATTAGATAACATATGAATTCTACAGTTCTCCAATACCCAAAGAAATAATCCTCATCATGGATAATGTACTCAAACATAGATTAAAGCCATTTCATGTGATCTTTTGATCTATATATTTATAAATGATATTTTTAGACTAATGTTCAATGGCTTCATGTATATGACCAATATTTGACCCAATTATCTTTTGGTACAGAAAAGTTCTCTATTATTAAAAAATATAATTTATTTATATGTTGTAAACAATAAATATATAATAAATATTATTGTATTATCAAGAAAAAATGGAAAAAGATTTCATGCAATTTATCTTTAGAAATGATATCTTAATATCTAGGCTGTTTTCTTGTTTCTTTTTAATGACTTAGAGTCGCCAACTTATTATTTATATGTTGTCGCATAATTCTTTTATTCGAATAAATCTCCCACCCAAATCATATCAATGATTCAAAAAGGAGAGAAATTGCAATAATGATATATGATAATAAATAAACAAAAAAATAAAAAGAAACAAGCAGAAAACTTATATATGAGTAATCCTTGTGTGATGGGTCGAGAGCATACGGTCGAACAAGATTAGATCTAAGTATCTTGAAACATAAAGCCCACAAAGTGAATCCCTACATAAGCCTCTCATAATCAGAGAACAAAAAAGAATATTTTTATTCTTGGGTCAAGATACCCAGAAATAGTCTTTATAAAAATGGTTTCACTTATATTATCATGAACTTGGAGCATTGGCCATCAAAAGATAATTATTTCGTATGGGAATGCCTCAATGCATTAAAAGCTCTATCTAAGCCACATGGAAAATAGTGAATCTCTCACATGTTAAATGAGCAGTGGCTTGTCACCATACGGAGCCTACGAAATAACTA
Organism: Phalaenopsis hybrid cultivar; assembly: GCA_002079205.1. Taxonomy (NCBI): domain Eukaryota; kingdom Viridiplantae; phylum Streptophyta; class Magnoliopsida; order Asparagales; family Orchidaceae; genus Phalaenopsis; species Phalaenopsis hybrid cultivar. The sequence goes on along the minus strand of JXCR01138769.1, from coordinate 38,970 downwards.
AAATCATCTCGATAGGTATACATTCGAGCTCACCGGGTCATTAGGGCACAAGGTGAATCTTCGTATCCCAAATGAGCGACAACTCATTGGTAATCGGGCCGTCAAGATGATATCGACAAAGATAAAAGGAGCAATGGGGCTCAAGAGGCTCAACAAGAGGAAGGGTAGAGTATTCATAGAACGTAGAGGTTGCCGGGCCAGGATACCTCGAATTCGTCATCCCAAGCTACTAGGACCCTAAGTCTACCCAATCGTAAAGGTAGTTGACTAAACACGTCCAAATATCCTTAGTCAGCAATATGAGAATTGCATCATCCACGGGGATCTCATTAGCTTTNGGGGGGGGGGGGGGGGGGGGGGGGGGGGGGGGGGGGGGGGGGGGGGGGGGACTTATACCTGCCAAAGTGGCGCAAATGCCGCTGAAAAGAAAGGAAAGAGGTCTAGCTTTAAGCTGAAATACTCTCCAGAAAAGGACTTACACTCATATGGGTCAGGAGCCTTTTAACACTTTAAACATACTAGAAACTTCATAAGTAAAAACCTATGTTAGGTCAGTCGGGTTGAAGAAGCTCGGGGGCTTCTCCTTTGGATATGCAAATATGATGCAATTTTACACCATAATCCTAAACGTTGAGGCTCTATTAATTATGATTGGGTGATAATCAAGCTTGCAACCCATTTAAAATCCAGCCCGAAGGCCATACAAGAAAGTGAAAGTGCGAATTTAAAAGTCTTGAATATTTTAATCTTAAATTTTCATCATGTTTAATGTTCTATTAAGATTTTGTAGTAAATTTATAATTTTAAATTCTACAGAGTCTATATTATATTCATGATTCCCAGATAAACCACATAAAGAAATAATGAAATCTATTTCAAACATGCATGCATGCAATAAAAAAGAAAAACAAGCTAAATCAAAATAATAAGAAAAGATCAGTGCTGCTTGGTCGACAACAAATCCTAAAAAAGAAAAAGGTTGTCGGACTCTGCATGTACATGTCCGATCCTAAATCTATACATCTTTATCAAATGCAGAATATGAGACAATAGCATTTGTTCCTGGTCCGCCGCCACGAGGTTCCCCGCCAAAAAGCCTTAGAACTAGTGCCATATATTATTTTTGCTGCAGAGCTCTCTTAAGGACTCTAAAAAGTACATAAGAAAATAAAAAAAAAAGAATCAACCTGCTTAAAAATATGTTAGTAAAGAAAGCTATCTACATACATCGTGTCTGAGCAACGTCTGGTGGGGGAGCTAAACAGTACTTGCAAGAAAAAGCTAGCATGTGAATGATCACATACTCCACTTCTTATTGTACATGTGAATGTGTTTATATTCCATGGCTCCCTGTAGAAGACCAACCTAATATACTATCACACATACAAAAAAAAATTGACATTCACAAGCACACTGTAAGCATGAGTAGAAAAAGACACATGACTAGGACAACCAAGCTAGCACAGAATAATAGTTAGGTGCCAAAAATACCACCTAGCAACCTAGTCCTAGCCTAGCACACCACCTAACAAAACGTCTTCTAACTAACATCTATGTGCTCAGGGTAATGTCACTGGTTATTCTATGAATTTGACTGGGTCGTCACATCGTCCCTGCCATAAATATTCGGAGATCTAAAGCATGTCACAAGAAAAAAAAGGGGTGACATTTTAAAAGAGGTGGCCTCACATATGACCTAACATGTATACTTTTAAAATATGTGGATAATACTTATAATAACAAAATTAACATTTTTTTATATTTAAAATAATTGACCGCTAATGAAAGTTCTGGAGCAAATCAAGTGACATGCTTTAGAGTCATTAAATCTTTAACACATTCATATTATTTGTTGCTTGTGATACAGAAACTCGCATGGCTCACCGAGGCATCCTTGCGGGCAATGCTCATTTAAGTATCACGACCAACAAACGAGTGACTCTCCTAACGAGTAGTACAAGCAATCGAGGTGAATAGACAAGCGTACAAACATATAAGAAACCCACATTGTGATTATTCGATTAAGGCATGAAATAATCACGACGGGCGCCAAAAAGAGAAAAGAACACGTCATGCAAATGGATGCAATAATGCCTACATGCAACTTGACACACACAAATGAGATGCACCAGTAAAATAGATGCATATGGAAAGGAATTATGCCTAACCAGGAGACCCGATGCGCCATGTGACAAGCAAACTCCGGTTACAGATTAGTTTGTTTCGAGTGAAAGAATACTTATGAAAATGATATACACGTTACTCAATAGACACTCACTGAGCACACATGTAAACATGTCAGATATGCAACAAACATATAAGAGCAGTAAGCATACAAAAATGCAATAGTCATATAAGAAATGTCATGCATATGAAATTCGAATGACACTTAAATGAGAAACATGCAAAGATGTAAAGTGCCAAATATTCTAAGTCATGTAATTCATACAGCTGAGATTCACATGCTTAGGTGGACACATATTGCGCATCATATGAGTTCAATGGCTGTAAAGCATAACTCATATTCAACACGATGTGAAATACCCACGACACTCTGGAGGTGTCGCGGGGAGTTAGATGGTCTGTAAGTCAGCCAACTCCTCCCACAGTGTTCAAGTGTCCATCCCTGTGCATACAACGTCGTAGGCGGGGAAGGCACTTACAAATTTGGTAAAAAATAAAGTTGTGGTAAAAATTAAAGGTGACATGTATATATAATCACTTAACTCTTATGTATTTATGCATCTAACAAAAAACTTCACTTTTTACATATATGTCGCCTTATAAAATGGGTATTTTACTTTCTTACAAGTTAAAGTTGTGGTACTTTTTATGTGACATAAAAAAATTGATTGCATAAATNAAAAAAAAAAAAAAAAAAAAAAAAAAAAAAAAAAAAAAAAAAAAAAAAAAAAAAAAAAAAAAAAAAAAAAAAAAAAAAAAAAAAAAAAAAAAAAAAAACCAAATTTTGGTGTTAGAATTGTAAATATAAAAGAATGGTTGGTATGGCTTACTAAAAAATGTTCCGTAACACTGGTTTATTTATTTATTTATTTATTTATTTATTTATTATTATTATTTTTTTTTTTATAAACGCATAAAATAGTAATAAGGGTGATAAACACAAAAAATGGCAATAATATATGTATTTGGCAAAAGCAATATCCAGAAGTTACTGTGGCATACAAAGAAAATGGGCCTAAATACAAAAAAATGGGCCTAATACAAGAAATAGGCCCAATAATATTCTTTCCCAGTATACAACATATTGGATTACTCCGGGCAAAGAAGAACAAACAAATTAAAAAATGTAAGCGTAAAAGAAGCCCAACATAAAATAATCACCACTTGAATTCTTCTCATCACTCCATCTATGTCACCATCAAGCTGTTTTTGGCATTGACATACTTGTAATTTAACCAAACAGCAGCAACAAATTTGACAATTAAATTTTTTCTTTGTAAATTTTCTTACATACCAACCAATTTCTATGTATTTACTCATCTAACTCCTAAACTTTAGCTTCTATATTTATAACATTATACCTTTTGCATAGTAAGATGTATTTCACATGTTAAAAGATGAAATAGTAGCAATTTTGATGTAATATGAAAGATTTAGGTGTTATAAATGTACCAAAGAATGTCACGTAGGTTAAGTTATCCGACTATTGTCAACCAATTGTTTTTATCAGTATCAAAATTATTAAGAAAAATCCTCATGGTTTATTTGATCAAACACGATGAGAATATCAACTAATGAATGTGACGTAGGTTAAGTTACCTCAAAACTCATTGTATGGCTCAAAAACTCAATGTATATATTAAAATTTTCTAGTCATATTCCAATTGTAAAATGGATTTCACTAACATGTCTTGAATGTATGTTTATTTTGTGTCCTTGAATGAAAGAAAAAGAAAACCTACTTACATGCAAGGCAATGACATAAAATTCTAGACACATGAATGAAAAATTTGGCTGGTGAATTTACATATTGAGCTCTAACAGAAGGTAACTTATAATGGATATGTACAAAGAGATCTACTAAGGTTTTGTCTCCACATGTCTTCCCCTTGTTTCTTGCTCTTCGAAACCCTAGCCACCACAGTCGTCTCACCTCCATTGACGTGTCCGAGGGGCCTTGCTTCTCCATTGACATCAACACTACTACATTTTCTCCCCTCTCCTCATTCATCAATAAACTGGAAGGGACCTCTCCATTCTCATATGCCAAACTTCTCTAGTTTCATTCTTTGTCGTTCCGAGCAAAGAAAATAAAGTGGTTTTGCTAATATGAAAAAAATAGTAAAAGATCTATAAGCTATGGATCTCAGTTCAATTAGAGACATGCTTGGTAAAAGGCCCTTTTATGATAACTCATTCCAAGCTATTAATAATTAATGGATACTCAAAGTTGAAGTTGAATTTATTTCATTTGCTAAATATTTTTCTCTCTTTGAGTTTACATGAATTGAAGACATTGAGATGATTTCATATTGAAACCTCTAGTTTATTAGTGGAAGATCATTTATCTTTAAAAAAATGCACCCCTCATTTTCAACCTGTAAAAGAAGATTTCAAAGAGGTCCTTTACTTCGATAAATTTTTCAACTTACTTCTATGTGGTTAGTAAAAAAAATGATGTATCAAATATAGCGAGAAAAAAAATTAAATTTCCTCTTATAATTAATCCTTTCACTACTAAAAGTGCTTTATTATTATTTTTTTGCTAGAGTAAGTATCATAGTTAGTACAAAATTTGCTCTCTTGAATTCCATCACCATCTTAGTTAAAAGCAAGGATGTCCAACAACATATTCTTTATGAACAAGAACCTTCTCCTAACAAACCAAGCAACAGTATTCTGCATGAATCTAATACTTGCTCAAAATCCCCACTTACACGCTTCCCCCACCTTTTCCCATTTTCATTATAGAAGCTGTACTAGGAAAGGGATGAGATCTCCCCTTATAAGGACCATAAAAACATACGAATACTCTCTTAACCTAATAAACAATATTCTACACCACCCCAAAGCACAATATTTGCCGTTACCCTGCACATAGTAATTTATATGTAAATGCTCTCCTGGAAAATGGTGGACGAGACCTCCAGTTCAATTCTAAACTATGTCCCAATCCATCCTTCAATAGCTTTTATGGATAAAAATTGAACACCTTTCTCAGCATGCTTTTTTGCAGCTTATCCTCCATGGATAACACCACCTCCTTTACCTTTCTCACACAACCTAACACATAAGAAGCCAAAAAAGGCAGACCAAAAAGAGGAGGCCCTCTCACTTAGCAATAACCTATAATCTTTCTCAAAAATTATAGTTTGGAATGCATGATATTTTAATATTGATCTATTTATCACTAATTATTGGAAAACCTATAAAAGACCACAGTTTAGACCTTTTCTGCTTACTTGAGATAAAGCTCAAAAACTTCCTCTATATTTGACATATTCTCCTCTACGAAATTCTCCCCTTTTTCTAATGAAAGTAACATTAATAGCATTCATTTTTTTTGAAATGAAAATTTTTGGATCAAGTGGAATTCAACTTCATTTTATTCCTTGTATTGGACACTCATTTTCAATACATACATGGCTTCCTAGTTTCACATCATTAATTAGATTTATCATTACATTTGCTTAAGTTGATAGTTGTGCTATCAAATGAATAGAACTATGACATTGTGTTACCTCTTTAGATAGTAACATAATTTTTTCTTGGTTTATACTAAGTGGATTCATTGCATTTGTAAGTGAAAGATAAGACTGGTGGTGTGCCTCCTATTCCTTACAAGGCTGCTGATTTTAATTTTAACAAATTTCAAATGGTATGATTGTGCCATGCCTAAATGCAATGTTAAACAACTCAAAAAAATGATTTTGGTGTTAATTTTATAAATAGCAAAATTTTTAGTGCCTTGAATGTAATTTTTCCTAAAATAAAGTGGATAAATGAAGGAAAGCAACATAATTAAAAAAAAAAAAAAGAAAAAAAAATTATCACTCATAAATCGGCATACTCTATCTCTATATTGTGATATTTTTTAATTTTCTCGATTGTAATGCACACTGATATATTCCTCCCGTAAATAAAAATAAAATAAAAATACTCAATATAGTGACCGATTGCTTCAGTTAATAAAAAGATTATAATTCTTTTATATAAGATGGGAAGTTCAATATTTAATAGTCTAATCAAGGTTGAACCGGATTACTAAATAAATATTAAAATTTTTTAATTTAATTTAAATAATATAATAATATTATAATACTATTATTTTTTTTAATTCAATAAATAATATTTTAATCTAATTAGCTTTAATTTTTTGATATTTTAGATAGTATATTAAATAAAAAATTTGAGACATGAAATTTTCAGCAGTTTTAATTTAAATTTTTTTTTTTACTAAAAACTTGATTAAAATTAAGAAGTTATCAAGAAATTAAAATTGAATACTGGTCAGCACTTTAACAATCGAACTATTTCATTGGCTCTTTGATTCAACTTAATTCTAATCGGTTCTGTTGGATTCAATCTTTACGAAAGACACGCGGAAGGAATAGAGCGCGAAAGAGAAAAAAAGTACGAAAAATGCACATTAATGAACAAAAAAATTGCATCATCTTTATTAGTGAAATGAGCCACTATTTATAGGAATGAAAGTCGAGAGATTACATCTATACCCCTAATAAAACAAGTGCGGTAAAGGGTATTTTGGGCGGGAGCCTAAAATGACGTTCAGCTGGGTCAAGTTCCGTGTGCTATGCGTCAGGAGTTTGAGAAGGCTTTCGACCAGGTTATGGCTAAAGGGTTGACCAGCAGGTGTCGGCCGCCTGTATAAGATTCGGGAGGCTCCTCACATCCGCCTGGCCTGGAAGAGGAATTTTGGTGGATTGTTCGTGCAATGTACGTCCTGGCGTCCCTTTGAGAGGATGGATGATTTTCGTCTCTCATAGAGTTATATTATTCCCTGCTGGCAAGAGCCAGATGGGTAAATACATACTGCCAGACGGGTAAATACATACTCTCGAACTGCTCCTAATCGGTTCCAGACCACCATGTCACCTTCTCTACTGACTGTTGGATTTCTTTGATATTCATGCCGACACATTTTTGATGTACAGATTCAACCTCAATAACCTATTAAAATAACTTTGAATTTGGACTGAATTAGACAAATAAAAAGTTCACGATTAAATCGGTTGAACGACACCATCCCCATAACCATGAATTCAACACTTTATTTTCTTAAGAAAAAAAAAAAAAACAATTTATTTTAAAACCTAAATATCAACAAACAATCAGTGGTCACGAGAAAGGCACAACTCTATACCAAGACACTTTTCCCAACAGAGAATATTACTCCGTCAAATGTGGGACTATTCTGCACTGTACTTCAGAGGTGAAATGTCCTTAAGATTTCAACTGCACATGCTGTCACCCAAGCCTAAAGTTTTGTTGAAAGGAAGAAGCTGCATGGTACAGACAGGAAGTTGCTGCCAAAGCTTCATTATTTATGTGTTTCTTTTTTGTTATACTGTGCCGATTTTTTATATCAAATGTGTGGTCAGCCTTAAGTTGACAAAACCTGAATCCAGTTGAGTTCACAATTCAATGAACAGAGATTTTGATTTTGGCAGCAGATAGAACTATCATTCATGGTTTAGTCCACATTTGTGGCCACTTCTAATCTAATAAGACTATTATATGAGCCTTTGTTGGTATCTGGACACACCTGGTTGCATCTGGATAACTGACGTGATACAGTGGAGGTCCGAATTCTCGCTCCGCCCGCATAATTTTTTACACAAGCAATACTTTCCTAGATTGTTTTAGCACTTAAACGAGCTATAATTTATAATTAAAACAGTAGTTTACATGAATTAAAGCATATTGGGTTGGGCTTATGCTTATCTTGCTCTCCAACTATGTAAGATGATAGCATGCTTGCTGGCTCCACCTCCTTATTTGAATCTTTGCCATCTTCTTTTTATTTCTTATATCCTTACCATATTTTATTTTTTAAAATTATATATAATATATTCCTTAAATCTTACAAAAAATATAAAAAAATAACACTACATAAGATGTACTAAATTAATGTCTACAAGAAGTCACTGGTTTGATAATTAGCATATGTTTAATCTATCCTACATCAAACTTCATTGGGTTTATGATCCCGAGGAAATATAGTTGTGTAAAAATTATAAAGTTGACTCCTCTATGTAACGGTGCCCAAAACTTGATGCTTTATATATAATTAAGAAATTTAAGCAATTAACGTTGGGATTCTACGCAAGTATACATATCGTTATCAGGTAATAAAAGACTTTTATTTAAGCCCCAAATATCGATCCACGGGGAAGATTTAAATTTGAAATGATAAATTAAGTAGGAAATTCAAAGAAAGTAAAACGAAATTACGGTCACTAATTTCGAATGTTGAGATATTATCAGAACTAAATTATTTAACTACTAGTAAAAATGAAATGCAATGTTTAAACAGTAACTACTAAACTTTTAAACTATTAAACTATGTATATGTAATGAAGATTTCTTATGTAAAAAAATATCTTTCCCTCTACAATGAGATTTTGATAAAATAAGATGAGATAAATTGTTAGAATATCTATTGTGCCAAAAATGAGCAGTTTTAATTTTCTAGCCTGATACAGTGTTATAGAAAATCATTGGCTAATCCCAGATTTAGTCCCTAAATCCATGGCTAGGCTAGGAGGATACTGGTCTCCCACTCCAGAGCTCCCACTTTTTTTACCCTGAAGGCTAACTTTCACTTTAGTTCTTAAACACTAAGACCAAATTGGGGATTTTTAGTCTCGCCCTAAAATCTTCAATTCTACACCCAACAATGTATATTTCCCTATTTATTTGCACTTAATTCCATGAACGAAATTCTCTTTCATGGAATCAAATGTGATCCTCACTATGTTGTAGAACTCATAGTCCATTTCCCAAATCATATGTTTCACAACAAATTTTAAGAATTTGATTGGTTAGATCGAGAAGTAAATTAAGTTCGGAGTTGAAAAACCATCACAATTTATTTTATATTTTAACATTGACACATCCATATTATCTTCTTCATTTCACCATATCTCAGAGTAGAGAGAAATATAAAGGAAACTACTTAGACTTTGTGAAAAAGATACAATAAAATAAAACTTTCATATATAAAAGAAAGTTAATACAACATTATTAAACAAACAATACTTACTGAAACTCTTTCTCAAAGCAAATCCCTTGTAGTCTCTCCTAGGAAATGTAGGAAGAAGAAATCTCTCACTTTTCTCATTCTCTAACAACTCTTAGAGAAGAATTCACACTTAATCTCACAACAAAAACTCTAAATTATAAGAATAATGGACTCAAAATGGTTGTGGAATGACATGGAAGAGTGTGTGGTGTGTAGGATGTTGAATTTTGGAGGATGAGAAGTCAGGAAGAGTTCCTTTTCTGATCAATTTCAGCCCCAAATAAATTCTAGAGTTGGTTCTCCAATAGGTGCATCCAAAAACTATTCAAAAAACGTCCAAATTCGTTGAATCTTCTAGAAACAGAAATTGCATCGACACTGGCGTTGTCGACGCCGTCGACGCCAGTGGTCTTCTATTTAATTCGCTGCTCTCTGTCAAATGGCGCCGTCTGCGCTGAATTAATTTTCATATTCTCCATTTTGACTCCAAATTTTATCATTTTTTGCTTCTTTTTTGCTCCAAGTCCTAAAGATCAACAACCTGCAAGAAAATATGAAAAATACCTTTCATTAAAATGCAATATCACTAAAAATGAATATAAAATATGAGTCTAAAAATACATATATTTTTGGTATATCAGTATACAATCATAGGATATCTTGCATAGGAGAAAAATTTGCATACGTAAGATGTACGCAGTGCTGCGCACGTCAGGTATGTTACAGGGAGGGTATTGTGGGTTATATCCGCGTTATACCCCATGTAACTTCCATGTAACCTAACTGTAACCTACCTGTAACTTGTAAGTTCCGCGTTTTTGTTTTCATATATTTGTAAGTTACATGTAGGTTACAGAGAGGTTATAAAGAGAATAACATGAATATAACCTTCAATACCCTCCCTCTAACGTACCCGAAGTACATAGCGTTGTGCATGTGTTTTGTAGGCAAATTTTTCTCCTTGCATAAGGTATCTAAGAGAATAGGGCCGATTTTTACTATTTTAAAACGTGGAAGGAGAATAGGTGAAATTTCATGCAATAAATTACAATGTCAAAGTCCACGTTTGCTGAAGAAAACAAGCTTCCAACAGTACAGAAAACAAACGACACTGTCAAATTATTTAGGAAGACTTTTACGCACTGTGTACAGTGCTATAACTTGGTTCAGTACTATGCGTGACGTGAACATATCAATAACGCATGTTCATGCATCAGGAGCCATGGATTTTGTTCTGAATATATGCTAGGGAGGTCTGACAGATTTGACACTTTTTGATTGAGGAAAGGATATAGATATTTTAGTAAAATAGAAAGAGAATATTGTGATTGCTGTTAAATGTAGAATTAATTTACTATAGTTGAATGTCTGTATTTTATAATTTGAAGAATTTGACAAGGGAAAATAAGAGGAGCAAGCGAGAGACTGCCCATATTGACCTCTTTATATATATATATATATAGTATGACCAAAATCATCTTTCACACTTCAAGGCATTGAGTTAGTTCAGAGAGCTTGCTAAAACTTAGCCACTCAACCATTTATCACTCGAACCCTTGCCACTCATCACTCGTTACTCATCACTCATCCGAAAGCTGAGCTTTGGCACTTAGACATTAGGCCAGAGAACCCGCTGAACTTGGTCACTCGGCCACTCATTACTTATCATATATATCACTCGTCCCAAGAGAACTCTCCCAAACAGCTCTCTTAAGAGAACTCAGACACAAATGAATAGACTAAGAGATGTTAAGAGACGAAGTGCACAAATGACAAAAGGAGAAATGTGACGTTAATAGATGATAATGTCTGAGAGAACATATTTATAAGTAAACACAAAAATAAAACCAAATAAAACAATCATAAATTTCTAAGGATCTAAATTTAATCATTATTTATGATTAATTAATAAGGAAATGACCTTATATAAAGGGAGATTAGTGAATGTAAAAGGGATACTTCTTCCACCGGAGGACAACTATCATAATTTAACTAAATACTTTCCCGACACCATCTTCAATTTTTCTCCACTCTCCCTATCTCTATTCTCTATTGCTCACTTTCCCTCTTTTTCTTATGCTTTGTTAGTTATATGTGATTTAAAGACTAAAAGGGGTTTAGCACCCCGAAAAGATATAGTGAGTGTAAATTATTCCACAAATAAAAAGAGGAGTTATACTAATAGCATAACCAAGTGATAGAAAAGTAATGGCAACATATAATGTTGTAGAGAGCTTGTCTGGGAGAATATTTTTTCTTGTCCCCTGTACTTTGCCCCTTGCACTCGGTCTTCTCTACTCGACCTCATGCATTCAACCAAGAAAATAGCTCTCTCAAGAAACTTCACACAAAAAACATTTTCAGGGAAACAATTTGACAACAAAGAAAATCTCTCAAAACATGTTTCTTTCTCAAATTTATATTATTTATAATTGTGTTTATTCTTTTTTACCTTCTTCAGTGTGTATATTAATTATTATATAAAAGGAATTCTTTCATAGGACTAGAGGAACTTGCCCCTCATAAGCAAGTTGACTAAGAGTAAAAGGAAAACCAGTTAATTTTTTTTTACTATACCCTGCTCAAAAGTTGAATATTAGGGACAAAGTTGGAGAAGCTCTTTCTGAAATATAACTCAGCCAAATAAATGATAAATTCCATTAACCTACGAATTGAAGACCATGAGATCTCAGCTTAGGTAAAGTTGAAAGTTTATGGCGAATACTCCATATAACAGATCTACTACCCTCAGGCGATGGATAGTCTGAATTTAATGAAACTTCATTAATTTCTTTGTGACAGGGTCATATTTTAAGGAGACAATCAATCAATTCACACAAAAAGAGTAAACTCTTTTGACTAGTAACATGAGGGAAACTCTCCATATAAGACCATCGAGTCAAAGATGAGCTGATAGTTTATAAGTTTACTCCCTAATGCTGGAACAAAATGCCAAAGGATGAAATTCTATAGGTGTAACCAAAGTGTCTCTAAGATGATTCTCTATAGAGGAGATAAGAGCTCCCAAATATATAGTTAATATAAGCATAGAAAAATACATGACTCATCTTTACTTGAAAATTTTCACTCATCTTTGGAGAGAATAAAACATGTAATGAATTTTTTCCTTAAACCGGAGAAATAAATGTACACCTATCTTATAAAGATGAGCAATGCATAGTTTTGTATTTATCATTCTCTTATTATGGCCCATAGACTCCTTTCAAATAGACAAGAGAATTGTGGAATCATGTGTGAACAAAATTCTTCTTCAAATTTTAAGGTATTGAACTAGTCTAGAGAGCTTGTTGAAACTCGGCCACTCAACCACTTGTCACTCATCCGAGAGCTGAACTCAACCACTCATCACTCATTTAAGAGCTAAGCATAGCCACTTGATATTTGGCTGGAGAACTTACTAAACTGGTCCACTCATCACTCTTCTAAGAGAACTACCCCAAAATGTTATCTCAAGAGAACTCATCCATGAACAAATAGATTAGCGGATGTGCTAAGATGAAGTGCACATATGACAAAAAGTGAAAGATGATAAGGTTAATGTTTCATATTTATATGTACACCCCATAATTAGATAAGAGAAAACAATAAATCCTTAGAGATTTAAACATAATAGTTACTTATGTTTATTTTAGATGAAAATGTCTCAATTGAAAGGTAGAAGTGTGAATGTAAAATATAGACCTTTTCCTTCAATGGGGGTTTGCTGTGATAGAAGGTAATACCAATACAACAAAAGCTAAATTTAGTATTAAAAAATTCATCCTGTAATAGGGTCAAAATCCGACGCTAATCCCTTTCGCAAGAATATTTATAATGACANAAAAAAAAAAAAAAAAAAAAAAAAAAAAAAAAAAAAAAAAAAAAAAAAAAAAAAAAAAAAAAAAAAAAAAAAAAAAAAAAAAAAAAAAAAAAAAACATGAGTCAACAAGCTATTTGTATTAGAAATATTTCACTGTTGAGTTTTATGGTGACTTTTGAACGAACATGATTGCACGTAATATTTAACAAATGATATTGCATCTGAGTGTTTAAATACAAATTTATGTTGGATTTGAGTCGAAGGTTTCAGACATAGAAGTGCTTGAACGCAACCTTTTATCATCGGATTGGCATTAGATGTTGTTAGATGTTAATTTGCATAAAAAAATTGGACACAAAGCAAACACAAAACTAGACTAAATATAAAAAAATATATAGGAAACCAATAATTTTCTTACACTTGCATTCTTCATGTAATCATCACAAACATAGATAAATGAAGAATTGTTTGTAATCATCACAAACATCCCTAGGGTTTTGGCCAATGGAAGAAGAAAAAGAGGATAGAAGAGAAAAGATAGGATTTCAGCCAATGAAAGAAGATGAAGAGGGAGGAAGAAAAAGGCTAGGGTTTCAGGTAGGAGAGATAGAGGGAGAATGTGAGTGTGGTTGCTTAGGATTTTGGTCAATGGAAGAAGGAGAGGGAGAAAGAGAAAGGCTAGCAGTTTCAATCATGGATGAGAAGGGTGAGGAAGGAAGAAAATTTATTTCACAATTTCACAAACTATTCTATGAAAAAATTTGAAAAGAGAAAGTGAAAGTGATTTATACCCTTACTTGGGTAGAATAGGTTGAATTCCTTCCTTCGATGAGAGGAGATCCCTCGCTTTCCTTGATAAAGAGAGGGTAGAGAGTGTAGTGAGATTTTGGCTAATTAGGAAGAAAATGAATAATAGGGAGAGGGAATATTTCATTCTTGGAGAGGAGATATAGAGACGGTAGATTTTGGTCTTGGAGAGAAGAGGAGGGACTTGATGGGATTTCAGGCAAGAGGGTAATGCGAGGGAAAGAGGGTATTTTGAGATTAAGTGGGGAGGAAAAGGAGGAACTTGTTAAGAGAGGGAGCGGAGGAAAGTTTTAAAAGATGGAGGGAAATTTTGAATTTGGGGAGGTGGTTATGGCCAAAATCATAGACATAGCCCATTTGAAATAGAAAAATACACAAAATCCAATAATGCAATTTATTTTTGTTTGTAGTGGTCTCTACATCAAAATATTTCAATTAAAGGCTAGTACACTTCATAAGTTTGACACAAAAATAACATAAATAGACACAATAACATCAATAACAAAACAATAGCCCATTCTTCATCGGATTAGCATCAATAACATAAATTGAACTCACAATATATTTAAGAAACATAGATAAATGGTGAGCACAAAAGGAATCATCATATATAACACATAAAAGCTAAAATACAATCCATCAAACACAAATTCATAAAATGTAAATAAAAATAGATCTATAGAATATCATGTCACTATAAAAAATAAAAAAGAAAACATAAACCCCTACAGGGCATCATTCTAAAGGTCATCCTCCATGTAGTCCTCTTCTCCATCCTCCTCCACAACACTAAGAGGTTGTTTGCCACAACAATCTACTACCTACTCCAGCCACACAACAGTGGTCTTGAGCCTCTTGTATCTATGATCACTGACTTAGAGCTTCCCAATTTATATGGTGACACAACTGATAGGTTTCTTAAGATCTAATGATGACCGCTGACCCTTGTCACAAGGTCAACATAAAATTCTTTTTGGTTGTTGCGGATTATTTTACCAAGTAAATCGAAGTTAAGGCACTCACTTGGACCACAACATAGGTTATTTAGAACTTCATATACATAGATTTGATCTATCGTTACGGGCTACTGCTGGTTATCATCATAGATAAAGTGAAAAAATTTGTTGACTAAAGAGTGGAGAATGTCTGCCGAAGCCAAGTAATTAACTTGAAGTTTTCATCTGTGCATCACTTTAGACAAATGGACAAGCCAAGAGAGCCAATGAGATTATCTTGAACCTACTGAAGAAGAAGGCTAAAAGAGTCGAAGAAAATTGGGCATAAGTTTTCTCATCTGCCCTTTGGGCGGTTCCAATGACACCTTTTATGGTGATAAAAAAAAACTCAGTTAGTGTTGTCGCTTGGAATGAGGTAATGTTAATATTTGGTTCAAGGTGTTTCTTTTCAATGTTGTTCGGACGTACACACTCGACCTACCGCATGGGGTTTACCTCACATAAGTTCTCTAAATTATTTATTCAATTTGTCTGCCTAGTCTCGTCTTAATTCCTTCTTTTCCGACTCCTACTCAACTCTGAATCGTTCATATGATTCAAGTAAGAGGGCCCATTGGAAAAGAGAATCCTAAGATGATAATTAAACATACTAGCAACTCCGAATTACAAAAAGAACTGAAACAGTTACAAGTTAGATTTATAAAAAAAGCACTAAAAAAATCAATGAATTTGCCAAAATTTTAAAATCTTATTTTCTTATTTTTTTTTAATCGACATGAAAAAAAAATAAAATGGGCAAAGTCACCNTGTAGTCCTCTTCTCCATCCTCCTCCACAACACTAAGAGGTTGTTTGCCACAACAATCTACTACCTGCTCCAGCCACACAACAGTGGTCTTGAGCCTCTCGTATCTATGATCACTGACATAGAGCTTCTCAGTTTATATGGTGAAACAACTGATAGGTTTCTTAAGATCTAATGAAGACCTCTGACCCCTGTCACAAAGTTAACATAAAATTCTTTTTGGTTGTTGCAGATTATTTTATCAAGTAAATCGAAGTTAAGGCACTCACTTGTACCACAACTTAGGTTATTTAGAACTTCATATAGATAGATTTGATCTATCGCTACAGGCTACTGCTGGTTATCATCATAGACAAAGTGAAAAAAATTGTTGACTAAAGAGTGAAGAATGTCTGCCAAAGCCAAGTAATTAACTTGAAGTTTTCATGTGTACTTCACTATAGACAACAAGATTATCTTGAACCTACTGAAGGAGAAGGCTAAAAGACTCAAAGAAAATTGGGCATAAGTTTTCTCATCCGCCCTTTGGGCGGTTCCAATGACACCTTTTATGGCGATCAAAAAAACATTGTTAATGTTGCACACGGGAACGAGGTAATGTTAATATTTGGTTCAAGCTATCTCTTTTCAATGTTGTTCGGACGTACACTCTTGACCTACCACACGAGATTTACCTCACAAAGACTTCCTAGTCTCGTCTTAATTCCTTCTTTTCCTATCCCTACTCAACTCTGAATCGTTCATATGATTCAAGTAAGAGGGCCCATTGAAAGAGAGAATTCTAAGATGATGATTAAATATACTAGCGACTCCGAATTATAAAAAGATTCGAAACACTTATTATTATTTTGCATAAAATGACCAAATTTAAATCATATACTGTTTGTTTCTTAATCAATAAATAGCCCCTATAAAACAAAAAATTATTCCATACGGATCAGACACCGCACGCAGCTTGAGTTATGTATTTCGGTGGGCCCCACCTATTTTTTTTTTAAATTTAAAAAAAACAGAAATAATCATGACCGTATATCACTGTGATCTACGGCCAAGATCGAACACCGCATGCAGAGATGCATGCAGTGTCCGTACACAATAATCCCTCCTATAAAACGAACCAGGNCTTTACCCTCGTTGAAGTATTATTATTATTATTATTATTATCATTATCATTATTATTATTATTATTATTATTATTTTGAATAAAATGACCAAATTTAAATCATCTAGTGTTTGTTTCTTAATCAATAAAGAGCCCCTATAAAACTAACCAGGCAACTTAATCAATTAATTTAAATTATCCGGTTTAACAAGTAATTAATTAAGCTTAATTAAAACTCATTTATAAGTTAAACAGGAAGAAAGCTGTAAATAAATCTCGACAACATTTTATTTTACAATTTTTTTTATGATATTAATTTTTATTTCAAATAGCAAATTTAATAATGCATGTTGAGAGTCTAGATTCAACAATTGCCCGAATTGAAATATTTGAATTAATAAAATAAAATAAGTAGAAAATGCATGGTATTTTATATGAAAAAACTATAAAAATGGAAAAAAAAAATCAATCATCTTATTTTATTAGTTAATTTTAATTAGATGTAGATAGTTGATTAACCTGCATCGAATTCAATAAAGTGCGAATCACAAAGAAAAATGGCAGTAGATTATCTATAGAATCTTCTTTAACATCGGTCGGTTGGTCTAGAAGACCAGCTCATATTTGACTCGTTAAGAAACTTATGTTCAACTAACGAGCCGAACACAAATAACACAATTCGGCTCATTTTAGGTCAAAATACTACTAATCAATTATA
The DNA here is from genome assembly GCA_002079205.1 of Phalaenopsis hybrid cultivar. NCBI lineage: Eukaryota > Viridiplantae > Streptophyta > Magnoliopsida > Asparagales > Orchidaceae > Phalaenopsis > Phalaenopsis hybrid cultivar. The sequence continues at coordinate 21,534 of JXCR01138769.1, read as the reverse complement.
TATATATATATATATATATCTTTGATGATTAGTATTTTTTAAAAATTTAATTGACTACAAGACTATAAAGATTTATAATCAATTAAAAGTATTAATGAAGAAGATAGAATAAAAATTATTAAATTCGATTCAAATGATGTTTTAAATCTCGTCTCAATACTAAGTGATTAGAGTTGTCAAAATGACTCTTCGTTCGTGAACGACTTGTGTTCGGCCCGCTAGCTCGTGTTCCCTCTAGCTCGTGTTCTACTCGTTAAGCAAACGGGCCGAACACGAACACATTTTTTGAGTTCGAAATATAAACGAGCCGAACAATGATGTCGGCACGGCGTATATTATATATATTCTCAAACATTGTTTATTTACATTTATATCTCCTAAAATTTCTTTAATCACATAAATTTATGATAATGCTATCAATAAATAAATGTTAAACGGCTNTATATATATATATATAGATCATCTTTAGATTAACCAGAGACTATTATAAAAGCCCCTCGATTAATATCATATAATTGAGAAAAGTGTGAGTAAACACTTAATCCTAGGAATCTTATAATAGCCTCTGGTTAATCTAGAGATGATCGAAGGTCGTATAATAGTTATATATATATATATACACGTCAAATATTCAGATTAGTTGGTTGGACATCTGCTTGTCAGTTGTGAGTTCACTTTGCTATGAGATTCGAATCCCCCCCAATGATCGGAACTCACATACATACATACATACATAGACATGACGGTGATAAAAATGAATAAGTGAGCCAAATTTATAATTATTTATAAGCTTATTTGGAATCATTTTTTATTTTTATTATTTATATTTGCTTTAACTTCTATTTTAAAAAATATTTGTTCAATGAAATTTTTATATATTTTAAAATTTTATTTTAAAAAAATTAACTTATTTTAAAAATAATCAAAATAAAAATTAAATATTTGAGTATTTTTAAAAACAAACATCTTTGCCTAATATATTTTATTTTAAATCTTAACATAAATAAAATAAATGACAAATAAAATGGAAATAATATTTGCAATTTTTTTCAATATTTAGCTTTCTTGATTGCTATCCTAAAAGAATAATATTACAATTAACTTGATTTATAAATCTCAGAAGAGCACACATGTATCCTTAAATGAAGTCATATTATATTGATCAGTTTAATAAAATATTCATTTGAGCAATGCTCACCAACACTCCTACAATTTATATACTTTTAGCACATAACATTTCATAAATCAATATTATGATTAGTGAAGAACTCAAAAGAATTTTTTTCGAAAATAGTACCTAGTGATTTTACAATGACCTCTTAAATATGAGAAATTGATAAATGTCTATATAAAAAAGATTTATCAAAATTTTTATCCTTCCCAAATTAATGTTTAGGGATTTCTTTAGAACCACAAGTGCATGCTTAATTAGCTAAATGCATGTCTGATTAAGCTCTAATTAGTTCAAATAATCATGAATAGTTAATTAATATTTATTTGTTATCAAAGTAAAGTTTTGTTGTTGGTTTATTTTGGTATCCAATGTGAAACTTCTAAAGTTGTCATGTATTCACGTATAACTATTCTCTTTCACACTTCTCCTCTCATTCCCATGTATTTCTCTTTCTCACATACTCTCCCCATTACAAATTTTTCCATAGCTTTCCCTTCTTTATAGAGATGTAGGGGTGTCACTCTTCCTAGAGCTATATTAGAAATGACGGGAAAAGGAAGAGCTTGTGAGGTGTAGATGGAGTAGAGGAGGTGAGCTCCATGCCCTTGTTGTTGCCTTGAGGTCATCCGTGGGACATGTGAGTGTGCCTCTGTTTAACCCCTCTCAAGTTGAGGAGCCATGGTTTGGAGATTTTGGTTGACAAAGAGGATTCTGTGTCTGGATGGGGAGAGGGATTTGGTGAATATATCAACTTTCTAGTCTGGAGACATGATGTGGTGAAGGATGACCTTTGCATATTTAATGCGACCCTTATTGAAATGCTAATCTACCTCAATGTGTTTAGTTCTGGCATGAATAATGGGATTGTGTACGAGGGAGATGGCAGATGTGATGTCACTATAAGGGGTTGTTGCCGGAAGCTTGGTTTGTAGGAGTTCTTGGAGAAGGCAACTTGCGGCTAGAGAATGTTTGTTGTGATAGAGGCCACTACTTTGTATGCTACTTTAATGGATGGTAAAGCTATTGCCAGGTGTTTTTTTGCTGATCAAGAGACGATATTTGGTACAAAAAAAATGTAGAATCTAGTAATGGATTGTTTGTTTTATGGATTAGTGGCTCAATCAACGTCTGCATATGAGTTTCATGACCTCTAAGGTGAGCGATAATCTGTGATGTCATGTGACATTAAGGTATTTTAGTAGACGTTTGAGGAGTTGGGTATGGTGCGTGAGAGGGTGATGCACGTGTTGGCTGAGAAATTTGACCATGTGGGTGATATTAGATTGGTTATGGTGAGGTGTTGGAGAGAGCCTATGTTTTGGTGAAATGTTTGTGGGTCATTACATATCAGATTTTTGGTGCTGCTATTGAGGGAAGAGGGTAGTAGAGTGAGGACTAGCTTTGACTCAGCCATTCCAATCTGTGGAGTATGTCTAGTAGGTATTTGGTTTGATCAAGGAAGTAGTTATTTTAGGTGTGTGAAGGACTTGAAGTTCTACAATTATAAAATGGGTCTTAGTTGCTTAATGTTAAATTAGTTGCCTAATTTGTGAAGGAGTGATGTGATAGAGGTGGGTGAGATGCCTGTGATGTGGATACCCTTAGCATATATGAAGAGGAATACAATGATGTTATGTTTGGTACATATGAGAAGAGAGTGGTTGACCTTGCTGAGTATGAAGTGTTGACTGTAAAGATAATGACAGAATGTGAAGTACTATTGTCTTGTGGCATGTTTCAATCCATAGATATTCAAGTGATGTGGGTCTTTGAGATTTGATGGTTGAGCTATGTATACTATGTCTTATAATTTGTTGTGAAGAAAGGCATTGGAAATATTAAACTATTGAACTACACATTCGTTTATGATTGCAAGAGCCAGGATTATGAATATGGTAGGGAACTTGGCCATTGGGTTGAATGTTAGGTTATAATTGATACCTAGTTTTTGAGAATAGGTTTTTGCTACTAGGAGAGCCTTGTATCTGACTATGGTGCCATCATAATGACATTTGGCTTTGTAAGCCCATTTGATATCATGAATGGTCTGATCTTTGGGTGGTGGTACAGAATTCCGTGTGCTCTATTATTGATAGGACAAAAATTCGGTGGACATTTTCTAGTGCCAGTGAGAAACATTATTGGTCTAGGAATAAGATGTTGGGTTGGTTGAGGAAATGTTGTGGTTTAGGTCGTGTTTGTGTCTTGGTTTGAGGGATCATGTCTAATGTCGTGTGGTCATGGGATGTTATTTTGGTTGTGGACTTGTTGATGGATTGGTGTTGGTTGGTTTTGTTTTTGGTGAATGTGTTGGTGTGTTTTGGAAATAGCAGGCAGTGGATTGTTGATTGGGGAAGGTAGAGTTGATGTGAGTATGAGAAGGTCGAGATGGTGGTGGTGTTAGCAACTCATTTGGTTAGAATTTGTAACCTAGGAATATACATAAAGGTGCTTTTGTGTTGAGTAGGGTTTGTATTTATGGTTGTTTTCATGGAAAAAAAAAGTGCATCCAAAGGTGCAGAGAGGTTTGTAGGGGGTTTTTCATTTGTAGAGTATTTTGTGTGATGATTTATTTTTTATTTTTTATTTTTTATTTATGGAAGAATGTTGATGGGATGGATTACAACCAAATGTGCTTCCATCCAGAATGACTAAGGTAGGTGTGCTGAGTTGAGTAGTCCTAATTGTTTCTATGACAAGTTAGTGTTTAGGTTCAACAAGACCATTTTTCTAGGGAATGTATGGGCGTGAAAGTTGTTGTTTGATTCCATGGTTTAGCAGATAAGTTTTTAGTTGGTGAGAGATGCATTCACCTCCCTCATTATTGCGTAGAATTTTAATGTTTTTGTTGGTTGTGTAAATATTCGTATAGGTGAATGAAGTGGTTGGTTGTCTTAGAATTGTTATACATTGGAAAAATCTAGTAGTGGCGAGAATGAGTATCAATGAAAGAAAAATAATATTTTTATCCATTGATCGATTGAAGGAGAATGAACCCAATACATCTGAATGAATAACTTCTAAGGCATCATAATAGTATTGCTTGTAGGAAAAAGTAATCTATGACTTTTATTTTGATGGCAGGCTGTGCATGGTGATTGAGAGATGGGAATTTGAAGTTGTGGAAAATCTCCATATATTTGGTAAAGCACATGATGGTGTGGGTGTCCTAGTCATTGATGTTAGTTGATTGGAAAGGGAGAAGTATAGAGGGCTCGAATTGCGTAGAGACCGTGCTTAATTGGGTTTGTAAGTAAGGTCTTCTACATGATTTGATCCTATATTTAGTAACTGTTAACATCAAAGGAAAGAATATAGGCGTTTTCCTGTGATAGCTTTTTAATAGAGGTAAGATTGTGAGAGAGTTGAGGAGCATGATAGTTAGAAGGGAGATTGATCTTACTGGTGGGAGTGAGAAGGATGCATGATCCCATATGGGAGATGTTAATTATATGGCCATTACATACATTGAATTGTTCAAAATTTTGATAGGGATTGAGAAGGTTTAGATTTTCTAGGTGAGGGGTGAGGGTTGCAGTGGCACCCATGTAGAGAATCCAAGATTGTGGTGGGGAGGTGCTAGGTTTTGTAAGGGCAGTGTGATGAGGAGGTGGGTTTGTTTTATATTGAAGGTTGGCCCGGTGCCAACATTGTGCTTCTGTGTGGCATGATTTGAGGAAAATTGGCAGGTGACGGGTTGTTTGAGTTTATTTGGGTTGAATTGGTATCTAGTGGGATTGTTTTGGTTTTTTGGGTTGGGTTTGTATGTGTTTTGATTAGAATTAGTTGATTGATTGGTTTTGGCTTTATTTGTATAGAGAGTTATGGTGGTTTGTTATTTCATGGTTATATTATCATATTTGATTTTTCTCTGTGAAGGAAAGAGTAAAAGTCTTCAAGTTCAATGGGGTTTCATTGCGTGTGTATGGTTGTCTTGTATCCTTGATATTGGGAGTTGTAAGTCATTCAATGTGTAGAGAATGATGTACTCAGTGTTGATCGGAGCTCCTATAATGGCGATGCTATCAACCATGGTAGTTTTGATGTTTGCCAGACGTTGGGACATTATGTTGCTTCCCATTATAATTTTGTGTAGCTCGTTTTTTAGTTGAATGAATTTGGATCTATTTATCGATTGAAATCTCCTTTCGAGTGTTGACTAGATTTTTGTTGTGCTCTAAAATTTTAACACGTATGGTAGAACTGATGTGGTGACATAATTGTTGCTGTAATTAAGGTTCTATTCGACTAGGTTCCATATTTTGAGTCACAGTTGCCCATATCATTTCGTATGAATTGAGAGAGAGTGGGGGTGTTCTCTGCAAGGAATTCTTCAAACCAATTTGCTATAAACAATTTATGTACATGAGTTTTCCATACTTGATAATTATCATATTGGAGAGAAGATGTTGATATTGTTTTGATGTGAGGCATTAGGAACTTGAGTGATGCAAGTATGTTGTTCTCTTTCATTCTGTTTAATGGCATGGTGTAATGCTGGTTTGTTCTGATGGTAGAGGAACTTGGAGAATTCATGGATCAATTGTTAAGTTATTGCTCTGATATCTTGATAACCGACAAAAAACCTCGAAAGTCATTCTTTTTTATCATATAAGTACTCTCTTGCATACTTCTCTCATTCTCGTGTATTTCCCTCTCACATACTTGTTTCACCTGCTATAGTGCCCAAACTATTTTTATTTTTAATTTTTTTTTAATTCCAGATTGCTAATTGAAAGAATTCCCCAATGGAGCAAAATGCTTGTTATAATTGAATGATTCATTAACCAAAGTTCAAAAAAAAAAAAGAACAAATTAAATTTGACATCCGAAACATAAAATTCCTAACAACAAATTCAATTGAAGCTACAACAGAAATAATCAGATATAATTTAATGATTAATGAACATCATTGTCTCTATTTTTCAAGCATAAAATTATTTTATATTTTGTGTCATGGAACCCCCAATCTCGCCTACCTAATTGATTTGGATTTCATAGTAANGAGTAGTCCTAATTGTTTCTATGACAAGTTAGTGTTTAGGTTCAACAAGACCATTTTTCTAGGGAATGTATGCGCAAGAAAGTTGTTGTTTGATTCCATGGTTTAGCAGATAAGTTTTTAGTTGGTGAGTGATGCATTCACCTCCCTTATTATTGTGTAGAATTTTAATGTTTTGTTAAGCAGTTGTGTAAATATTAGTGTAGGTGAATGAAGTGGTTGGTTTTCTTAGATTTGTTATACATTGGAAAAATCTAGTAGTGGAGAGAATGAGTATCAATGAAAGAAAATTAATATTTTTATCCATTGATCAGTTGAAGGGGAATGAACCCAATACATCTGAATGAATAACTTCTAAGTCATCATAATATTATTACTTGTAGGAAAAAATAATCTATGACTTTTATTTTGATGGCAAGCTGTGCATGGTGACTGAAAGATGGGAATTTGAAGTTGTGGAAAATCTCCAGATATTTGGTAAAGCACTTGATGGTGTGGGTGTCCTAGTCATTGGTGTTAGTTGATTGGAAAGGGAGAAGTATAGAGGGTTCGAATTGCATAGAGACCGTGCTTAATTGGGTTTGTAAGTAAGGTCTTCTACATGATTTGATCCTATATTTAGTAACTATTAACATCAAAGGAAAGAATATAGTTGTTGTCACGTGATAGCTTTTTAACATAGGTAAGATTGTGAGAGAGTTGAGGAGCATGATAGTTAGAAGGGAGATTGATCTTACTGGTGGGAGTGAGAAGGATGCATGATCCCATATAAGAGATGTTGATTATATGGCCATTACATACATTGAATTGTTCAAAACTTTGATAGGGATTGAGAAGGTTTAGATTTTATAGGTGAGGGGTGAGGGGTGCAGTGGCACCCATGTAGAGAATCCAAGATTGTGGTGGGGAGGTGCTGGTTTTTGTAAGGGCAGTGTGATGAGGAGGTGGGTTTGTTTTATATTGAAGGTTGGCTTGGTGCCAACATTGTGCTTCTGTGTGACCTGATTTGAGGAAAATTGGCAGGTGACAGGTTGTTTGGGTTGAATTGGTATCTAGTGGGATTGTTTTGGTTTTTTTGGGTTGGGTTAGTATGTGTTTTGATTAAAATTGGTTGATTGATTGGTTTTGGCTTTATTTGTATAGAGAGTTATGGTGGTTTGTTATTTCATGGTTTCTATTATCAAGTTTGATTTTTCTCTGTGAAGGAAAGAGTAAAAGTCTTCAAGTTCGATGAGGTTTCATTGCGTGTGTATGGTTGTCTTGAATCCTTGATATTGGGGTTATAAGTCATTCAATGTGTAGAGAATGATGTACTCAGTGTTGATCAGAGCTCCTACAATGGCGATGCTATCAACCATGGTAGTTTTGATGTTTGCCAGACATTGGGACATTATGTTGCTTCCCATTATGATTTTGTGTAGCTTGTTTTTTTGTTGAATGACTTTGGATCTATTTATAGATTGAAATCTCCTTTCGAGTGTTGACTAGATTTTTGTTGTGCTCTAAAATTTTAACATGTATGGTAGAATTGATGTGGTGACAGAATTGTTGCTGTAATTAAGGTTTTGATCGACTAGGTTCCATATTTTGAATCACAGTTGCCCAAATCATTTTGTATGAATTGAGAGGGAGTGGGGGTGTTCTCTGCAAGGAATTCTTCAAACCAATTTGCTATAAACAATTTATGTATATGAGTTTTCCATACCTGATAATTATCATATTGGAGAGAAGATGTTGACATTGTTTTGATGTGAGGCATTAGGAGCTTGAGTGATGCAAGTATGTTGATCTCTTTCATTCTGTTTAATGACATGGTGTAATGTTGGTTTGTTCTGATGGTAGAGGAGTTTGGAGAATTCCTGGATCAATTGTTAAGTTATTGCTCTGATATCTTAATAACCAACGCAGAACCTCGAAAGTCATCCTTTTTAATCATATAAATACTCTCTTACATACTTCTCTCATTCTCGTGTATTTCCCTTTCTCACATACTTGTTTCACCTGCTCTAGTGCCCAAACTATTTTTATTTTTAAATTTTTTTAATTCTAGATTGCTAATTGAAAGAATTCCCCAATGAAGCAAAATGCTTGTTATAATTGAATAATTCATTAACCAAAGTTAAAAAAAAAAGAACAAATTATATTTGACGTCTGAAACATAAAATTCCGGACAACAAATTCAATTGATGCTACAACAGAAATAATCAGATATAATTTAATGATTAATGAACATCATTGTCTCTATTTTTCAAGCATAAAATTTATTTATATTTTGTGTCATGGAACCCCAATCTCGTCTACTTAATTGATTTGAATTTCATAGTACGTCTTTATCAACAATAAATGCTTCTCAAATTTTAAATCAATATGTTTTTATCATATTATGTTATGTCATATATTACATATAAAAGAACAATGATGTGATGGATGATAAACTAACATCTTGTTACTTACATATCACACAATTCCTATGTAATTATATATCTGACATAAAAGTTTGACATTTAAATTTATCACACTTCAGCACCATAAATCCATACAAGAAAATGTGTATTTCACTTTCAAAACAATCATTCATGGTGATGATATTGGTGCTATATTAAGAATTTGAATGTTATATATATAAAGTTTAGGTTATAAGCAATATAAATACATAAGAATTATGTGATATGTATGAACATTATCATTATTATTTGTTGAGCCGACACTCATGCAGCTCAAGCTCATGGCAAAAGGTTTAAAAAGGCAACAAGAAATTTCTCCTCCATAAAAATGTAACTAAAGATTGCATCCTATACTGAACATTCAAACAAGAAGGCTAAACTTTTGTCATCTAGTACAATAATATATATATATAAATTATATTATACACCAATTATAAAAGCTAAAAACTTCATTATTTCATATTCACCCATCTCAGAAACAGAGAAATCCGAGCACTGAAAATGAGTCAGGAACCCAGAACCATGTAATACAATATTGTGACTGGCAATGACACAATCATCCCAAATATAACCCTGCAAAAAGGTTCACATTAATACACAAACCTTAGAAAAAAAAAAATCAACTAATATTAAAACTTAAGGAACTCAAACAATCCGAAGAACTCACGCAGTGCTTAGCATCTCAGGATGAAGATTATATTCCTTCGCAAACACAAATGGCACAATTCCTTGTGGCAAGGCAGCCTAATGAAATAATTCAGTTTAGATACCATCCTTTCATTTGATATGTTGAATTTAGATAAACTAGACATGGGATCCAAAGTGACAGCAAATATTAATACCTGAACGATTGAGACTTTCAGAATGGTGCCTCTGATGCCAAGAACAATTGCAGCCACTGCCATAAAAGCTGGACCAGCAATGAATCTTATAATCATGCCATAAGTAGCCATCTTCTTCCCACATGGTATTATGCTATGTTGCATGGCCATGAACAACCCTTAATTTTCATAATTTGAATTAATTCAGCTTATTATGAAATTGAAAAAAAAAATGTCTTTTTGTGAATAAATCAGAATTCTGTACTGTAGCGAAGATATATTACCAAGACTGAACATAGCCATTCCTAATCCAGAATTTGACAGAATGGTTATTGAGTTGTCCATTATTAATGGCTTTTTCACATTCCATCTGCATTAGTTTTAGTCAGCTAAGCAATTAAAGTTTTCTACTTTATGAAAAAGTTTGAAAAAGAAGAGGGGAGGCAAGGAGAAAGAGAGAACTTTGAAGAAATCAGAGCCCAGACAAGACCAATCACGCTAGCATAGGTATTTGGATTTCTGATGAGCTTGTGGAAGACCAATCTCAATATTAAAAGCATTGAAAGCTTGTTTGGTTGAGGTTTCTCATCTTCTTCCTTGCCTTCTTCTTCTTCTCTGCGGCAAACCTGCACTGAACTCTCACAAACACCTGCGCAAGCTCAAAACAAGCAAATAAAACACTAAAAGTCAACATATTTGACCATTAGAGATCATAAAATTAGCTGTTTGTTCCGCCATTAATGCATGCCTTGTTGTTTGCTTTGTTCTTCGATCTCAGGAAGCTTCTCAGCAGTCTTAACTTCTTCTTCTTCTTCCAATTCTGGAGATACCTTGGTCACAAACTGAGATTTTTGAGTCTCATTCTCAGATGATGAATTGCATACAACAACCTGAATTAATTCTTCTTCACCGATTCCTCTCTCTTGATCCCCAACACCATCGCTGCTCATTTTCTCCATTAACGAATTCCTTGNTTTCATAGTTTAGATGAAAGAGCACTTTATCTCAAATCTTGTATCTGTCCCGAAGGATAAACACAAGAATTGAAGGTGAGGCTCGATCAGATAAACTAAAGAAAATTATGACATCCGTTTGGTCTGCGAAACCAATGTATTGGCCGACAAATTCCCCTATTTAATATAAGAAAATTAAATAGGGTTTGTATTATGCTGGGTTCAGGAAAAGCTTCCTATAAGGGCAAGCCCCTATAGTTAATTACATCTTAGGTAACTGAAGTTACCTAAGAATACTCTCAATAAAATCAAGAAAAATTATCTTCAAAGAGTTCAAATGGTAAGGACATTTCAAAGATACTGTATTAAGAAGTTCACNATTTGATGGAGGAGTAGGCCAGGAACATGGCGAAATAGAGAGGAAATACTGCGCTGAGGACATTGTAGAGCTCCTTTGGAGACATTGTTTGTTCATCAAAGATTTTCGCTTTGTGTTTCCTTTAATCTTTTGATTGATAATGGAGATGGAAGGAAAAACCGAAGCAATCTTGGGATGCTTTTTCTTTGATCTTTTGATTGTTAATGGAAGGAAAACGAAACAGCCTCTGTTCCTGCCTCCCTCTCTCTAACTATATATAGATAATGTTGGATAATGAAATGGTTCAGTTGCCCTTATATTGTGGCGCTACGTACGTAGCACCCTACACGCATACGCCAAAGTGTGGACAATATGGATTTCATCACGTGTGGTTAACAATGATTCTCTCTGTCTCTTCAAAAAGAAGTATATAAACACAAAAACAAAACATAAATAAATCAAATAAATGAAACACCAAGAAGAAGATCAGAGATTTCAAATCTGTAATAGTAGAGATAATGGATAATGATCCGGTCAGTTCTAATTTGGATCAAGGAGCATCACCAAACTCTGCAGCAGAGATCCGACTCTGAAAAACTCTGCAGGGAAAAGGAGACAGCTGATGAATCTAAAGACATTAACTTGATCACCAAGCTCCTAAAAACACAACTGGAATCTTGTGACTGAGATACTATTACATGTAAGAATAAATGAGAAATAACAGAAGAGAAAACAGCCACAAGACCAAAATTAGGTGCCAAACCAAAAGATGAGGATAAAGGAAACAAACCCCAACAAAAAGCACCAAAATAGATCCAAAACCACTACAAAAAATTAAAAATAAATACAAAACTAAAAATAGGGCAATAACAAAAGAAACACAAAAGAAGAATCTAGAGAAAGAAAAAGATTAGAATTTATCTTATGAGAAAGGAGTTAAAACGCCTTCTAAATATTATAAATATTTTTGCACCAACATATTTGCAAGAATAGTTGAAGTTTAATACAATGGTTGGAAATCATCATTGCTCAACCTGAAAACTACGTCAAAAAGGAAAAGATTAAGAGATATCTAAACAATAAAAAATCAGAAAAAATAAAAAAATAACAGAAGAAAAAACACAAGAACCAAATAAGAAATACGAGTCAACAAAAAACAACAAATAACACTTCTAGAAAATCATCTATAAAAGACGATAAAACCGACAGATTTGTGTGTGTTGAAAATATCGTTGCAATTTTTTATGGCTTTGTTGACCTCACTTTTGTGTGAGTTTTCCTACTCCCTGTAGGAATCTAAATACTTGACCTTAGGGCTTCCCTAGTAGCCTCCCTAGATGTCCAAAGGGACTACTCACCTACATGGAACCCCAAACCAAGGCTATGCTCACATGAGCCTCATTAGGTTAAGCACAGACCCTGATTTTAGCCTAGTAGAGACTCAAGCTAACCCCTTTTGAGTAAGGCATGCCATAGGTCAACCATGAAACCTGAAACCCTAAGAATCTCTCAATGGACTCTAAGATCCCCCATGACGCCAAAATCTTCAGAGGGACGAAACACATACGAAAATCAGTCCTTAGTCTCACCTAAGGCCTTACCAAACTCAATTGATCATGAAATCAACATGAAATTCCAACACAACAATTTTACCCCCAAAAATTGGAACGTCTCTGGGTTAACAAACCAAACCCAAGCTAATTTGGGTCAATTATTAGACAATTGATCTCATTACAGCTCCACTCAAAGTGGTCAACACCTCAACCCACATAAGGGTCAAATTGACACTATGAAACCAACCTTCATAATTCACTAATTATTTAATCAGGTAAATTATGGAAGCCCATTAGACTTAAGCTTTTGGGCTAAACCTAAGCACATTTAGCTTAGCCTTAAAATCCAAAAACCGAAAGCCCATGGCCAATCTCTCCCATGGCTCATCTCCTTCACGACCCATCCTCCAGGGGTCACCCATGATATAAAGATGGCCCATCATGGCACATGGGTGGCACAAAAATTAAATTAAATTAATCTTACCTAAATCTAAACACTAGAGGACAAACATGCGCCACTTATCATGAACGGTCAACACATGGAAGCTAGGGCATGACTTCTTAGGCTAGCCCATGGTGGGTCAAACCAGACCAATGCTAGTCTTAGCCAAACCACCAAAGGCTTCCACAATCAGCCTAGACTCTCCTCCATGCCTCCCTCACCTCCATTGGCACCACTATGTCCAACACAATAAAAGTTAAGAAAGTACCGGTTTCACAGCTCCAAGCTCCTGCAAATTCTCTACACGTGCTATAAGAAGTCACCAGGGATCCCCATGCACACCAGTGCTCCTCCCATGAGCTCCCATGGCTATAAATAGCCCCAACCTAAAGCCCTCAACACCACATTGAACTTCCTACACAGTCACTTAGCCCTCTTGCTCCCAACACTAAAACCAAAAATAGACCAATGTAAGTCATCACCACCATCCTTATGACACTTCTACCACCACAAAACCCTAATTTCACCATTGAAATCCATAGCATTTTTCTTCCTCGAAACCAACTTTCCCAAAACCCTAATGTAACTCGCCCATAAGCTTCACAAGAACTCAAGACTTTTCCCCCAATAAAATTCAAGCTTCCGCACCCTCCAACCCACTCTGACACCAACCTGAGCCATCGTTTGGTCTAGCTCATAACTAGAGCCAATTTTGAGGTGAATTGAAGCAAGGAGAAGATGTGTGGCATCAAGGCGATCTTTTCTATCAAGCCCAATTGAGGCCTCACTTCTTGGGAAAAGGTATGAATCCAAAATCCTTAAATTGAGCCTCTGTTTGGTATTTTATGAAAGAGATGAACAATGCATGCCCACTTAATCGCATTGATAGGTTCATCTCGATTAGATGAAGCAATAGGAGCAAACCATATGTAATTTCGTTGAGTGTAGGCTGAGATCTTAGGATTTGATTGAAGACGGCTCTCGATTCATTGTCCAACGGGAATGATGTACTGATGTCATTCATTTCGAGTGGAAAAGTAAGAAATTCAAAATTTTGAATTAATTAAATCCAGAAAATTAAAAAAAAAACTTTAAAAATTCATATCTCCCCAAATAAAATTCACAAAAATAATATAAAAATACCTCTGGACTTAGAGAACAAAGGAGAAAATAATAAAAATAAAAATAAAAGTAATTAACTTATAATTAATTTTAATTAATTAAATACTCTATAGAGTATTTTAATTATTAAAAATTAAATATATGACAGTAAAATTATGAAATTTTTAGGGATTCTTCCCTCCATCATTGGATTTTTTTTTTTTTTTGATTTTTTCCAAGGTCAGAGGACCTCCCTAACATTAAAATTACTAATTTTCTACCAAAATCATAATTATTTTAAAAATTAATTATATAAATTGGAATAAAAATCAGAAAAATGTAAATAAAAATGGAAATTAAAAAGAAAATTTAGCGAAGTAACCCTAAACCTCAAAGTGAAAATTTTGACATCTAAAAACATAAAAATGAATTTAGAGTGTAGGGGTAAAAGTGTAAAAATTTAAAATTTGCATTTTAGCTCAACAACCCCTCCCCCTAAAAATGGCTACTGGCAGCAAGCGGTGGCGGGAGGCAGGGGTGGGAGCCGAGACCGGCGGTAGCGGCAAGTGGCGGTGAGGGGCAGCCAGCTAAGGCAGGCGGCGAGCTGTGGCTTCGACAATGGACGACGGGCGGTGACGACAGTTTTTCGATAGCATTTTGTTGTGTAATTCGAATTCGGTCAACTAAATTCAGTCGAAATGAACCTAAGTGTGAACTTTAAATTCATTGAAAATTTAGATTGTACGTGTACTTCTTCATAACAAACACACAATTTCCTCGAATTCTTGTAAATGAATTACAGTACACCATAAATCCTGCCAACCAAATAGCCCCTAAGGCGCTCCAATGTTCATAAAACACTATGTAATCAAGGGACCGCTCTAGGCCGCCTGATAATTTAGTGGTCTACAATAATGCAATATTTATAAAGGACGTCACTCACAAAATCTATAAATAAAATCACAATCCCTTTATGAGAAGGGATTGGTGACCTGCACTTGGAAGTGAAAGATGTGCTCCAAGTTCTTGAGGATTCCCGTGTCGGACCATCGCCGACTAATGGCCGCCACCATCAGACCATCGTCGCCACTGCTTGCCCACCACTATCAAACCATCATTGCCGTCGGACAACCGCTTCTTGCCACTCCCGACTGGCCGCCGCCACACCACCACCACGAAACTATCGGTACCCATCTGCAACCGTTAAGCCGCCTCCATCCCTCTATCCTGCGATGAAGAACCCACAATACTATTCACCATTCAATCCACTTTACAATAAAAATCTGCCATATTAACTGTCATTACTTCTCGCGATTATTTTTATAAACTCATCTTAATTAAATCTAAACTCAACACAGTTGCTAACCTATTTCCAAGTATTAACAGATTTTAAACTCAACAGAAGTCTTGTAATAGGAGTTAACATAGTTATTACCTTGTCATTTAGTGCTTATTAAGCCATAACTACCAAAATTAATGCCTATAATTACTCTCAAATTCGTGAAAAGACACATTTTATATCTTAATTTAATCAATCTTCTTCGCCTATCAACATGTATTTCACATTTAAAAGTTAAAATAGTAATATTTTTATGCGATATAAGAGATTTGAATGGTATGAAACTAAACAAATAAATATAAAAATCAAAGTTTAGGTGTAAGATTTGTAAATACATGGGAAATGGGAGTCTTGTATCTAAATGCCCCAATTATAAGGCACCTTTTAAGGAAGACTAGAAGGTGATTTGTATTAAAATGTATTAGGTGCATGATGCTTAATATCATAGGAAGGTAGGGCCGGCCATTATTCTAATTTTCACATGTGGTGGTGTTGGGATAGAGAGTTTATTTGAGGTTAAGTCAAAAGCTCAAGTTATACCACCCAATAATTGATTGCCAAAGAAGGATAGCTATTGCTATATGGTTAGTATTTATTTGAGCTAATTTCATGAAAATTGAGTTATTTAGAAGAAAAAATGGGAGCTTGCTCCCTCTTGAGCATGCAACTATGAGACATCCTCACCTATGCTTTCAATTTGAAGGAAGACTGGAATTATTAATATGAGATCATCTAGAAATTAGAAGGAAAGATATCAACACCAATGGTTTGATCGCCAAGAAATTTCTTAGGAATTTTTTTATGATGATAGATTTTCATAGGCATGAATGACACTTATTAGCTCTTGGAATTAATGTATTTGAATTTACAAGCATCCTTATGAGTATAACTAAAGATTTTTTGTTTAGTCACAAATCTAAAATCATAGTTTATGTTTCTTTTATTTCTTTTGAGTTTTGATAACTTGAAGTCATTCTAATCGACAATTAATAATTTAGGAACTCTTTGATTTTTTTTTTTTAATTTTTAATTTTTTATTAAGATGGTAGTGAGACCTGCAATGCTTTATGGAGCAGAATGTTGGCCTGTAAAAGAGAGGTATAAAATTAAGATGAGCAATTGGTGAGATGAGAATGCTCAGGTGGGATGAATGGTTTTACACTTAGAGAAAAAAAAATGTGAAATGAATTTATCGGTGAAAGGGTTGGAGTAGCCCCAGGTTCTGACAAGATTAGAGAGAGTCGTCTTAGATGATTTTGTCGCATTAAATATCAACTTTCTGATGACCTTGTTTAGATAGTGGATGCTTTAGAATTAACTTATGCTACCAAAGGTAGAGGTAGACCTAAAAAGAATTGGGTGTGTTGTATAAAAATGATCTAAATTTATTAGAATGAAATGAAAATATGACACACAATAGGACACAATGGAGAAAGAAGATTTATGCAGCAGACCTCACTTAGTTGGATAAAATTTTGTTATTGTTGTTTTAAAAATTGCCAATATGTTATAATAGCCATTGAAAGCTTAAATTTTTTGTCATTTGGCACTAGAGGTTCTAGAAAAGATCAGAGTTTCTTTAGATTCAAATAATTATAGATGAAAAGATAAACAAAAAGATAAAATTTTATAAANATATATATATATATATATATATATATATATATATATATCCTAGAAAGATATATTTGATTTGGAGAGATATGCATTGGGCATCTCACATTAAGTTGACTCGAAGTCCAGTTTGATCTATATCATTCTTAATTAGGCTTATTTAAACTTAATTTCATAATATTTTTGCCAATTTGTCCATATTTTATGCGTGACAACCTAACTATTTTAGTTGGTTAAGTTTCTCCACTTACATGGTGTTACACTAACCTTAGTTAAAATTAAGTCTCATTAAGCAAAGGCTGCAATAAAGTTTATATTCAAGCTAGTTAACGGTACGAGATACTATAGTAATTAAATATTATTAACCATTATTACATACTTAGTCTTAATCCTGCTTAACCAAGTCTTACTTAGCTAAATGTGTGTATAGATAATAGTATTGATATGTACTGGAAGATTTGTAGTGGTAGAAAAAAGATTGTTTGTCGTCTTAACTTTGCATGAATAACCAACACACGCTTAGATAATTAAGAGAAGTGAGAAGGAAGAGACACTTCGACCTTTTACGTGAAAAACTCTTGAAGGGGAAAAAATCATGAGGCTTAGCCTGGTTGAAATAATCCACTATGAATAGTGAGTAAACAGCTCAACTCTTCTTTTGAATTAGAGATGATGGCATTACAAAGTTGTATATTTGTAATTTGGTTGTAGTTCTTAGCGACAACAAGCTTTAAGAACCATAGTCGATTGTCATTGAGGTAATAGTCCGTCGTGAGTATTGTTGACGATGAATGTAGTGACAAATTATCATAGAAGTTGTAGTTAACAACAATGACAGTATTTTTGTTATGTGGGTCATAGATGGTTACTTCAGAGACATCAGTTAGTCATAAAGGTCACAGTAAGGTGTTACGAGAGCTATGAACCATGTAGGCCGTATAGACCATAGTGGTGAGTTGTGATGATGTCTGTGAGTCATAAGGGCAAGAGTCAAGAGCAAGATAAGTTGTGGACAATGTGGGCTGTTGTTGGTCATGTAAGTTGTAATGTTAAGCAATAATGACGTCCATAGGCCATGAGAGCCGGAGTTGGGAGCAACTCGAGCTGTGGACCACGTGGGTGGTAGTTTTTTTACGTAGGTTGTAGTAGTGAGTTGTAATGACATTCGTAGGCCACGGGGATCGGAGTCGGGAGCTTCACAAGCATATGTGAGGTACGTTGTTACACCACCTTTTGGGGTGCATTGTTGCGTGGTTTTTTGGGTCAACCCGGTGTTCGGGATGATGCACGGCTTCACATGTTTTTTGTGACTCTGCGACATCAATTGTTGCATCGTAAAGTGTTTCGTTGCAAGGAGTGAGTGGTGGCAGATAGTGACCAACAACGACCTATGAGGGATGATTGACAGTGGTCGGTGGTGGTCGGTGGCTGCAGGAATATGAGACAACTTCAACTCCTTCTCTAAGCTTCAAAATTTCTCCAGGCATTAAGCTCAAGGCCTGCTCTCAAGAGGGTGGTATGGTTCTATTTATAGTGTCTCAATTGCAATTAATGAAGGAATATAAACAACTTCGATCAGATGACTTAGAGAGCTTCCATCTATTAGACTGTGTTTGATAGACATTTCATTGCCTTAATGATGTTGGATTTGAGTGATTATTAGCTCATTGGATTCTTAAAGTGGTTTAATGGCTTGTTTAGGGCTTGATTTGGTCCAAATTGGAGTCATAAAAGTCGTAGTAGAGAGTTACGGAAGCTGTGGACCACTTAGGTTGTATAGGCCCAAATGGTGAGCCACGATTACATCCATGGACTGCAAGGGCCAAAGTCCGGAGCTACACGAGCTGTAGACCACGTAGGTCGTAGTGGTGAGTAATAATGACGTTCAAAGATCATGAGTGCTGAAGTTGAGAGATGCATGAGGTGTGGACCTCATAGGCCATAATGGTGAGTTTCAATGACGTCTATAGGCCATTGGGGTCGAAGCCTGGAGCTGCACGAGCGTATGAATTAAATAATATTACAAATATTTCAATATGCTTATATTATTTTCTTAATCAAAGAAATAATTCCACTTTTTAATATAAATTTTTACATTAAATATAATTTCATTATAGGGAAAATTTCAAGTGAAACTTAAATTAAATACAAAAAAATTATTTAAAAAACCTAATAAATAAATATATGCAAACTATTTAATAAATAAAATTGCACCTCCAAACTAACTATAATTTTATATCATTTTTTTACTATTTTGGTTTGCTCAAATATAAGAAAAATAAAAAAAAAATGGTGATACAAATATACATTAGTAGTATACAAAAATAAATTAAATAATATACGGACATTTAAATAAGTACCACTCAATTCTTATGTATATAAACATATAACATATAAAGTTCACTTTTTTACACTTACACCACCCAAAATTTTCCTATCACATTTTAAAATTTGAGATTTTATCATTTTAATTTTCAAAAGGCTTGATACATCCTTTTAAGTATAGTTAAGGTGAAATGTATGTAAAATTTAAAGTATAGGTGTTTGATATGTAAATACATAGGAATTGAGTGGCATGTATATAAAATAACGCATTCCAACCATTCAAGTGAAATTTAGTCCCACATTGGGTTGTTTTCAAAATGATTTGCTATTTAAATTAAAAAAAAATGTCAAAAATAGATTTTCCCAAATAGTTTAAGGGAATATTAAAATATATTTATATAAAATTAATTAGTTTCATAAGAGGGTTAATAAGCTTAGGTTCTTAGGTTCTTATACTTTCTAATGATGAGACTCTCAATATTCAAGAGGGCATTGTCAAGGAAGCCATCTCATACTTCTTGGCTCCGCTTGAATGCTCTTCCTCCTCTTCCAATTTCTCCCTTCAAATCTAAGTTGGCACACTCCTCACTCAACATGAAAGTGAATTATTACTTGAAGATTTTATTGATGAAAACATTAAGAAAACCTTTTTTCTTATAGACAGGAACACCGCCCTTGTCCCTAGTGGGTTTAGTTCCAAATTCTTTATGTATACTTGAAAAACTATTTGTCATGATTCCATTAAAGCTTAAATGCTCTTCCTCCTCTTTCATTTTCCCTCTTCAAAAATGAGTGGGCAGACTTCTCACTCAACTTGAAAGTGAATTATTATTTGGTGATTTTATTGATGAAAACATTAAGAAAACCTTTTTTTCTTATATACATGGACAACACCCCTGTACTTGGTGGGTTTAATTCTAAATTCTTTTAGGATACTTGAAAAACTGTTGGTCAGGATCGCATTAAAGCCATTAAGTATCTCTACTTCACATCAAATATGCCCAATATCATGAAGCACTTTATCATCACTCTCATTCCAAAAAAATTAAATGCACAAACAATTTCTAATTGCAATCAATTTTCCTCTGCATTAACATATATAAAGTCATTGTTAAGCTTATTGTTGATTGGCTAAAATGTATTCTTCCAAGCATTATATATCTTCTCAAAATGTTTTTCTTACCAGGAGAGATATTACATACAATACCATTTTGAAAAAGGATCTTTGGTAAGGTTTCAACTCTTCTAAGCATCCTAAATGCATTTGCTCAAAAATTTATATTAAGAAAGTTTTTGATCCGATCAACCAAAGTTTCATTTACGAAAGGCTGGTTAAGATGGGCTTTCCTCCAAAATTTTTTAGATGGGTGGATAGCTCGATTGATAGATTCAATCATCTAATCTATGTCGATGACCTAATTATCTTTGGTAGGGCAAATATTAATGAGGCTAAATGCTTAGCTCATCCATTGCAATATTTCTATTGTATTTCCAGCCTTAATGCTAATAAATCTAAATCCACTATTTGGCTTTAAGATGAGCATGATTAATTTTGGAGATTCTATTAAAATTTCATTGTTGCACCAAAAGATATCTTAATGTTTAAGAGTTCAGTTTCATTTTACTCAAGGGGTTTCATAAATTATGTGTAGTGCATCATATAGATATAAGAGTTTCGTCTAACTATTGGGAAAGTTAATGGAATCGCTTAGACTTGTCGATTTAAACTGCCATACAAATATATCGAATTTGACCAGGTGAATTATTTGACATTGGTTGAGTTAAAACTTAATGTTCCGAGTTACTGAATGAGTTTAATTTGGTTGATCGACTTTAACGAGCTGTCTTGTCAAGCTAATCGGATTCGGCTATTGACTTGCATTTTTTTTTTAAATATACTTGTCATATTTTGATTGTTGTTGTTGTCTCGTACGTGAACTTAGACTCTCGGCTTTTACATCTATCCATTTAAATTTTGAATATTGTTTTAGTATATAATCAAATTAGTCATTCAAAAGAATTTATACATTTTAATCAAATTGGTTTGATATTTTACTCAAATTAAATTACTTATGACTTTGAAATTGAAAATCTGTCAAATTACAGTTAAGACTATTATTATTATTATTATTGTTTTGATAAATATTAAATAAAAATAATTATTAGAATAAATAATTACATAAATTTAATAATAGTCTCACTTTAACTATAAAATTATCTTTTTTTATTGCCATTTAATTACGTACCACAAAATTCTGTGTATTTACATATATTTGACCTAAACATTAATTTTAACATTTATACCACGCAGATTTTTCATATCACATCAAAACTATCACTATTTTAACCTTTAAAAAGTGAAATACACATAATTTTGTAAGTTGGCATATATATATATATATATATAT
>JXCR01138764.1:369350-402568 GCA_002079205.1 Phalaenopsis hybrid cultivar | reverse complement strand
CCTTTCTGAAGATGACGAGGAGATTTCGATTATATATATATATATATATTCATTTTTTTTGTTTTGAGAAAGCCCAATGGCTAATATATTAAATGAAAAGTAGAATACAGATAGATTATGTGGGAGGGCCCAAACATGGCACCCTGCCAACACGATAACCACCACATCAAATGGTTCCAAAAGAAGAAAATACAGAAAAATACATGAGAGACCTGAAGAGAAAATCAAAAAGCGTCAAAATACTGAGTATAAAGTAGCTAGAGAGCGACTCAATTTTGTCTTGTTTCTGCCTCTAGTTCTAAGGAAGGAGCCGGCTAATAAATTGGTAAGATGAGTGTCATTGTCAGTAGTAACCAATGTATCGTCCAATAAATTCTCGAGCTTGAGTCGGCCTCCATTCTTCTTCTTCCTCCGAAAATAGATATGTTATTCCTCATTCGAAGACTGACTCACCTGATCAGTGGATTGGTCTAAAGTGTGCCGAACATGTGAACATTAGAAGCAAAAACTTGTTGGACCAGCTGATCTTTTATCGGATTGAAGGAGCACTCTCGTGAGTCTTGACATATAAGTGGGTCTTCTTCAATAACAATGAGTGGTATAATCATGTTTGGATTTGTACCTGTAGAATGGTGTTCTTCATCTGAAACTGCGGTGTTGGAAAGAGGATCGGGTTGCACCTTCTCAGCAGGGATGGTAGGTGGTTGATCTTTAGTGATATTCGGTCTTAGATAAGGATGCAAGCGATAGCAAATGATAAAACTGTGGTCAAAGATACTACAATGAGAGCAATAATGAGAGTGTGGTTCTATTTCAACCTTTTAGCAATACCCGTTGTGAGTGATGTCAATCCATACCTCATCTGGAGCTGATTGAGTGATATATATCTCAACTAACATACAAGCCACAGAGGGTCTGGTGACAGCAAACGTAACACTATCAACCTTGAAAAACTTACCATAAGCAGTTGCTAAAGAATAGAGTATTTCCAAATTCAACAGATGTAAGTTTAACCCATGAAACTTTAAACAGACAGGAATGATAGGGGACTCTGCTTTGGATCAAAATCGACAGTCTACTTCAGAATTTTCATAAATGGTTGTTGATCTTGATAACATTTTGAGAAAAAATGCGAGTGTAATCGGCATCGTACGACAACTGAATAAGTATATGTCGATCAT
Source organism: Phalaenopsis hybrid cultivar (assembly GCA_002079205.1). NCBI lineage: Eukaryota > Viridiplantae > Streptophyta > Magnoliopsida > Asparagales > Orchidaceae > Phalaenopsis > Phalaenopsis hybrid cultivar. The sequence goes on along the minus strand of JXCR01138764.1, from coordinate 401,387 downwards.
CAGGTAAGTCAATATTCTAACTGCCCAATAGCTTCAAGCATCAAACTCTTTCCGAATGATCTCCAATTTTAGGTGACCATAAAGGAATTTCCCTACTAGAGCAATTCGCCAAGATGACACGAGAGTGCTGGTTTTAACCTCAGTGAGAATAAGAGCAGGCTTCCCATTTTTTTTGCCAAGCTTTTTAATGAAAGTGTGATCACCACCACCTTCAATAGCATCGTGGAAAGATTGAGAAACATTGCAGGACTTGCCAATATGAAAACCAGACTCTAAACCTAAAAGAGGAGCACGAGTAGGAATAGGAAAGTCGTTGGCAAGTGCATTGGCATAGGAACACGTTGTCGAGACAATCTCCAGAATGGCTAGGCGAGCAGCTAGAAAAAGGCGAGTAGACTTCGAGGGGAACCTTCTGTCGGGCAAAGCGACAACAGCGTCGTCGAGTGCGGGAGCAGACAACGCGAGCCACGACAGCTAAGGAGAAAGCGTCGTCGACTGGGAGACGCTGCGGAAGACTCATGGAACACGTCCCGTAGAGACGTGCAGGACACCGCCAAAGACAATCCTTAACCGGTCGCACGGACGCACTCCTAAAGAAGATGAGCCGCGAGGATGTTGACGCGACATACTGACAAAAACGAAAGAAGATCAAGCACGAGCAGTGGAGCTAAACCAGCGTTCGCCATAACGGCGAAACCTTAGCAAAGCAATATTGAGGAAAACAATATATATATAATATATATATGTAAATATAATATCACAACAAGATGCCATGCAATATGGAGAATGCTATGAATCTATAATAAATTTGATTTCTCAACTTCCAAAATTTCATAAAGGACTAGTTAGCATGTACTACGATTAAATTTTCACAACTTCAAACCAAATATAATAGATGTTCACAATGAAAACATTGTTCAGCAATATCAATGGAACCTAAAAAAACATAATTGTAGTGCCAATAGATGCCCATAGAAACCAGAAATTTGGATGAATCAAAGATTTGCAACATGATCCCTAAAATGCTGTTGGCCATGTAAAAGAGAGTAGATATTAAAGATGATATTTAAGTAAGTAGGACTGATACATTGACTAAGTCTAAATCCTTATGCCCATAAAAGAGAAACCGAAGGCAAGGCTCAATAGAAAATAATATCTGAGCTTCAAGCGCACCTCGAATAAGATTAATGTGAAGTTGGCTTGGATTTTCAATTGGACTAAACTTTAGACACTGAAATCTGTCTGTTTATTAGATCCAAGTTCCACAACAAAAGGTGAATCGATTTTTAATTTAAGGTGACTCAAAATCTGCATCTGGTTCAAGAAAGCTCGAATAATATTATGAATTTAGCATAATATTTAGAAAAATTGATATTTTTTTCTGTTAACTTCTAAGAATAGAGTTACATACTTTCAATGATAGGAAAAGGAGTATAAATATAAATTATAAGACCCAAATAAAAGGAAATACAAATTAAGAAATAGACCAACTAGGAAATACATAAATATGAAAATGGAAGCAAATAAAAGAAACAAATAAAGGCTAATAATAACTACAACTGAAATTGGACTAATAATTCTAACTCCCCCTCAAGTGAAGCATGAATGTCTATCATATTCAACTTGGATTTGAAGTCATCAAACAATGGACGAGGAAGATTCTTAAAAAAAATATCTGCTAATTAACCATTAGACGGAACAAATGAAATACAAATCTCACCTGAATCGAGCTTCTCCTCAACGAAGTGCAGGTCAATCTATACATACTTGGTGAGATCATGTTGGACCGAATTATAGGCAATGCTAATAGCAGCTTTATTATTACTAAACAACTGGAGAGGAGCAGAGACCAGCATACATAATTCACGGAGTATGATGCGTAACCAGATAACTTCACAAATACCCAAGAATATGGAGCAAAACTCGGCTTAAACTTTGCTTCGGGCCACAAACCTTCTATTTTTTGCTTTTCCACGTGACAATATTTTCCCACACGAATGAGCAATATCCTGAGGTTGATTGTCGATCATGTACGGATCCATCCCAATCCTCGCTCGTATAAACAACAATAGAACAAGAGATGGCACGAGAAAAACAAACATAAGCCCAGTGTGTCGTTAAGTAGTGAAGGATCCTGTGGGCAGCTCGTGCATGAATTGAATCACAAAACCTACTATGTGGCAAATGTCGGGGTGAGCATGAGAGAGGTAAATGAGTTTCTCCACAAGATGTTGATAGTGAGTCTTGTTTATCGGAACTGCATTGGGAACATCAACTAATTTCTCATTGTAAAGCATTGGGAAAATTGTTGGTTTGCAAAGGAGAAGGTTATTTTGTCAATAGATCGAGTGAATATTTACAATGAGATAGACAAATGCCCCGAAATGATCGAACAACTTCTATGTCAAAGCCCTATCGGAGCTACCCCAAATTCTTCATTTGAAATAAAATAGCAAGAATGTCTTTCAGAGACTCTAATGTTGGTAAATCATCACCTGTGAGCACGATATCGTTGACATAGACGATAAGGATAACAATTTGGCCACTGGATGGATGTCGAAAGAAGAGAGTGTGATCTAATTGAGTCTGAGAGAAACCATGACCCGTTACCACCTTTGTGAACTTGTCGAACTAGACCTTTGGGAATTGCTTCAGTCCGTAGAGGGATTTCCGTAGTCGGCACACTTGTCCCAGAGAGAAAGTAGAGACAGCCTGGAGAGAGGCACATATACACCTCCTCCGTGAGATCCCTAGTTAAGAAAACATTCTTGACATCCAACTAGAGAAAGGGCCAATCTAAATTCACAATAAGGGAAACTAGGACCCAAATGATGTTTAATTCAGCAACTGGAGCAAACGTCTCTTTATAATCAACTTCGTATGTCTGCGAGTAATCATTGGCGACTAACTGTGCTGTGTTGCATTCAAAGGATCCATCATAGTTAAACTTGGTGTTAAAAATCCAACGGTACCCCACTGCTTTCTTGCTTGAAAGAAAATCCACAATATCCCAAGTATGATTCCATTGAAAGACATTCATCTCATCCATTACTACAACTTTCTAGAAAATGTCAACTAATGCTGCTTCAATAGTGGATGGGAGATCATGATCCATCAGAGCAGTAGCAAACACTTTGTAGGTTGATGATACACTATAAAAAATATATATATTTTTTCATGGAATAAAGAGAACTTGCCTGCTTACATACCTCAATAGGAGAACTCACCTCATTCGAAGTTGGATTAGTTCTGGGGATGTTGCTCATAGTGGATTTCAGGTCCTGTAAAGAGGTAGTGGGCCCCAGAGTAGGAACATCAGGACAAGTGCAATGAATATAGACATGGAGGATGGGGGAAGGTTCTAGTTGTTTGGTAGGTGCGGATCCAGAGGGACAAAGGGCTCTTTGGATATAGTGGTTGAAGAAATATCCATAGGGGCCAGATAAGAAGTAGTGTCCAAGAAATCAAGCTCCCCCTCACTTGAGGCAACGATAGGAAAGTAGGGACGCTTTCAAAGAATGATACATCAACACTCACATAGAGTTTATTTGTGGTATAATCAAGACACTGATAGCCTTTTTGAGTGGCAGAATCTCCGAGGAAGACAAAATTTATAGACTAGGGATCAAACTTAATACGATTATAGGCATCGTTCCGAACAAAGGCTATGCACCCAAAAATTTTGAGTTCAAGAGTGGTGAAAAACCGATCGTAGGGAAACAAGGCATCAAGATAGCTAATGAAGTTCTGAAGTTATAATTTTTTTGTGAGGACTATATTGATGAGATAGGTGACAATAAGCAGGACATTATTCCAAAACTTTTTCCAGGACATTAGATTGAAACATAATATAGTGAGCCACTTCGAGAAAGTGTCGATTTTTTTCTCTCGGCAACCCAATTTTGTTGAGTAGTGTTCGTACACGAGTTATGATGAATGATGCCCTTACTTACCAAGAATTCACCTAAAATAGAGTTAAAAATTTCACGGTTGAAGGACTTGAACTGATATTTTAAATTGAATTAAAATAAAGAAGTGAAAGTTTTTGAAGGTGACAATTGCTTCAAATTTATCTTTTAAGATATAGACTCGCGTTATTTGAGTGTGATAATCAATTAAGATAAGAAATAACCGTTTATTAGTGTTGCTGGGAGTGTGAGAGTTCCTTACAAGTCACTGTGAATAAGTGAAAAAGAAGCGGAATGCGTGTAAGGGTTGGGTGGATAAGGAACGCGATGATGTTTAGCTAATTGACAAATCTAACATTTGAAGCTAGCAAGATTTTTATTAATAAACATCGACGAAGACAACTATTTTAAATATTAAAGATTTGGATGACTCAAACGATAATGTAACAACATAATAGGACTTTCAGTGGATCAAGAAAAACTACAACTACTGAAAGAAGTATCCTCATTAACTGTGCTTTTCTCTTGGAAGAAATAGAGCCCGACTACTTGCTTAGCAATTCCAATCATCCTCCCCAAATGATGATCCTAAAAGACAAACTTTAGAAAAAAAATGAGCAATGCAATCCGTGTCATATGTCACCTTACTAACAGATAATATGTTACACCTTAATAGGGAGACAAGTAGCGTAGATTCCAGTTAGACCGGTTTTTACTACAATCGGTCATTTACCAGCAATAGAGTTAGAAGAGTCATTAACAATTTTAACTATATATATTTCCCGGAGCATGGATAATATGTCAAGAAAGCTTAAGAGTATCTCCGAAAGTCTTACAAGAGTTGGATGATTCTAGAGCATTCCGAGTGAGAGCTGGTTGTACCATAGCAGATTCAACTGTCGTACTAAGGCTCTTGACAGAGGAGAATTTGGTTGAAGGTTTGTATGTCAGTTTCTCATTGAGCTTCAACACTTGTCTCAATTATAGTTGGGATTGTGACAGTATTCAAAAGTAGACCCGGTGGCTCGAGATGACATGGACAAGTGTCGAGTACTATTAGTGGACAAGATAGATAATTCAACTGAATTGAAAGTGTCGAACATGACAATTCTTCGGCTTTCTTTGCATCAAATTTCTGTGAAAGCAGCACGAGTGAAAAAAAGTGGATCTCGATCAAGGATAATGCACCAGACTTCATCGAGGTCTTTGTTAAGACCTGCCAGAAATTGAAACATGCAATCGTTTTCTACAATTTTTTGAAAAAGGGAAAATTTCGTCGAAGATTCCCACGTGTAGTCATAGTAGAGATCACATTTCATCCATAAGGCCACCAAATCATTGTAATACTAGTTCACAGTCCTTGATCCTAGTTTGGTTGAACTGATCTTTTTGGAAACCTCATAAATTTGGTTGGAGTATCCCACATCTGAGTAGGCATTCTGAATTGCGAATTGCAGTCCATAGAACATTGGCCAAAGAAAGAAACATATACGAAAGACCAATCGTAATCCCCATGCAGTTAATCAACCATGACATGATCATGAAATTCTTCACTTCCCACGCATCATATGTCGGGTCAATTTTAGGAGCTACAAGAATCATTCCCGTGAGATAGTCAAATTTTTTGCGTCCCTTCACGAACAAAGACACGACTTGGGACTATTGGAGAAAATTAGAATCGTTCAATTTATGAGTGGTAAATAGAAAGTTCAATTGGTTTTCCGATCCTCCGGTCTGCGGAGGGATAAAGATGTTGTGAAAAAACGACGACAATAAAGCAAAAAATGGAACGAGAAAAATTGCACGCAGAAAAAACACCCAAGTGACACACAGATTTACGTGGTTCGACAAATTTGTCTACGTCCACGGAGCTGCAGAAGATTTATTTCTTCGAGGAATTACACCGTCGAGCACATCGACATTTACAAGAAAATTTCTATTTTCTTCTCTTCCTTTCTCTCTCTCTTTTCATCTCTTTCTCTTAGCTCTCAAGATGACTTGGCTTGGTCTTGCTTGATTTGGCTTTCCTTTAAACCAAAAGAGACTATTTATAGAAACCATGAGAGCGGTAAGTGGGAGGTAGATAAACGGTAGGTGGGATGTGGTAGGTGAGCGGTAGGTGGGACACTTAATTAAGAAGCTAATTAAATTTGGTGGACCGAGTCTCCACATTACCCAACAATTCTCCCACTTGGAGACAGGGACACTGAATACATCACCTACTAGTTGCATCATCTATTAATTGTACCAATCTTTTCCTCAAATATGATATCTTCCACTTCTGCAACTCAAAGCCCCTGTCTTCATGCCAGAAGACCAACTGAAGTCGAGCACAACTTCAGTTTCTCAAGTGTAACGCCCTTGGTCAACATATCAGTAGAGTTGTTGCTTTCACAAAATTTCTCAAGTAGCAACTGTCCATCATCTAACAATGATCGAATAAAATGATACCTTATATGAATGTGCTTGGTCATGGATTGAAATGCTGGATTTCTAGCTAAGAATATGGCGCTTTGGCTATCACCGTAGAGAGTGCCCTTCTGAACCTCCTTACCCAATTCTGCCAAGAAACTCTGCAGCCATATCATCTCCTTAGCGGCTTCCGACACTGCAACATACTCAGCTTCTGTAGTGAACAAAGAAATTGTCTTCTGTAGATTTGAGCCCCATGACACTGCAGTGCCACAAGAGTATAAATATAATATGTTATACTCTTCCTACTGTCAATGTCTCCAGCTAAATCTGCATCAACATAGCCCTATACCTCTGGGCTCTTTCATGAGAAACACAAACAAGTTTATGAAGAGCCTTTGAGGTATCTTAAAATCCACTTCACAGCTTCTCAATGTTCATTCCCTGGATTACTTATGTATCTGCTCACAACTCCCACTGCATGGGCAATATCCGGTCTGGTACAAACCATAACATACATAAGTGAACCAATAGTTGAAGCGCAAAGAATCTTACTTATGTAGTCTTGTTCCTCCTTTTACTTGGGTGACTGATTTTTGTTGAGTCTGAAGTGACTGTCTAAAGGTGTGTGAATTGGTTTAGCCTTGTCCATATTGAACCTGCTAAGCACCTTTTTCACATATTCAGCATGTGAAAGTCTCAGCGTGTCTTTGACTCAATCTCTAACAATCCTCATGTCAAGCATTTGTTTTGCCGCTCCCAAATCCTTCATTGTAAAGTGCTCTGACATCTGCTTCTTCAGATTATTGATCTCATCAATGCTGACCCCTGCAATAAGCATATCATTCAAATACAACAACATGATGATATAAGAATGGTCAAAGTACTTGACATAGCAACAGTGATCAGTCTGACATCTCTTGAACCCTGTATTGAGCATGAATTTATCAAACTCTTTGTACCATTGTCTGGGAGCTTGCTTCAAGCCATATAAGTTCTTCTTCAGTCTGCAAACTGAATCTTCTTTTTTCTTGTACCACGAACCCCTCAGGCTGGTGCATATAAATGTCTTCTTCAAGGTCTCCATGAAGAAAAACTGTCTTCACATCTAATTGTTCCAGAAATTGGTCTTCGGTAGCAACCATAGCCAGTATCATCGTAATGGTTGTGAGCTTCACCACAGGAGAAAAGATCTCAGAGTAATCAATGTCATGCTTCTGTTGAAAGCCTTTTGCAACAAGTCTGACCTTATACCTTTTACTACCATTAAGCTCAGTTTTATCCGGTACACACACTTGTTGTGCAATGTCTTTTTCCCCGGTGGAAGTTCTGACAGTTCCCATGTCTGATTTTTAAGCAGGGAATCCATCTCTTCCTTTATGGCCAACTCCCACTTGCTAGAATTTTCATCTGTTAAGGTTTCTTCATAGTTTTGTGGTTCTCCACTATCTGTCAGCAAGATATAATTCAAAGTTGGTGAGTAACGCTGCGGCGAACGTCTGCTCCTCACTGACCTACGAACGGCGACTGGAGTAGTGAATGACTCTGGACCTACCTGCGGAATAATACGAATGGATGCCCCAGACCCATTCTCCTCCCCATTCCCATCTCTGTCTTGCTCAGTGTCCTCTGGTAGATCGTCGAACTCCACGAACTCTGACTCCTGAGGAGCTACTCCAAAATTGGTATTGGCTTTGTCTTTGTACATCATATTCTCATTGAAAATCACATTTCTAATAATCTTCCGATCCTGATCATCCTAAAAATGATAACCAAATGTTTCGTCTCCATAGCCAATGAAATAACATTTCTTTGACTTGGCCTCAAGCTTGCTATGCTCATCAAGATTGATTAAAATATAAGAAAGACAACCAAAAGTCTTAAGATAAGAAAATTTGACCTCTTTGCGGCTCCAAACCTCATCAGGTAATTTACAGCCTAATGAGACGTATGACCCTCTGTTGATCAAATAAACTGCAGTGTTGACCGCATCTGCCCAGAAGGTTGGTGGTAGTCCGGCGTGCAATCTCATACTTCTAGCACGCTCATTGATGGTCTTGTTCATGCGTTCTGCAACTCTATTTTGTTGCGGTGTCCCCGAAATGGTCTTTTCCATTTTGATACCCTGAGCTGCACAGTACTCCTTGAACCCACCGTCGATGTACTCACCACCATTATCAGGCCTCAAACATTTAAGTTTTATATATGTCTCCGTTTCAACCATGACCTTCCAAGTTTTGAACACAAAAAATACATCACATTTATGTTTCAGAAAGTAAACCCATACCTTTCTGCTGTGGTCATCTATGAATGTGACGTAATAACGAAAACCTCCAAAAGATGCCACTGGGGAATGCCCCCACACATCGGTGTGTACAAGTTCTAGTTTCCCTGATTTTGGCACCCTGCCACCTTTCAGGAAACTGACCTTCTGTTTCCCCGTGATGCAACTTTCACACGTGCCGAAATCAACAGACTTCAGTTCTGGTAGCTTGCCTCTGGACAGAAGCTATTTCATACCTCTCTGACTCATGTGTCCAAGTCTGCAATTCCACATGTCTGTTGTGCTCTCTGCAACTGTCGTATCAACACTGTTAATTAGACCAGTAGCCATATATAACGTATCGGTTTTCATACCCCGAGCCAGTACCAGTGCTCCTTTAGTAACCTTCGAAGTGTTATCAGAGAAAACTACTGAATGACCTCCCTCATCAAGCTGCCCAACAGATATGAGGTTCTTTTTCAGTTCAGAAATGTGTCTAACCTTTTGCAGGATCCATTTATTTTTGTTAAGGAGTGCAATTTCAACATCTTCCATTCTCATCATGTTCAAAGCTGCTTCATCAGGCAGGTACACTTTCCCAAAGTCAACTGAAACATAATTTTTCATTAACTTCTGGTGGGAAGATGTGTGAAAAGAAGCCCCCGAGTCCAGTATCCAGTCGTCAACAGAGCTATGAACTGCAAGCAATGACGCATCTTGCACTTCTTCAGTTACAACGTTAGCACTGACGTTCTCCGTTTTCTTAGGATTTTCACAGTTCTTCTTTATGTGGTCAGTTTTGCCGCAATTCCAGCAGGTTGCTTGCTTGACCAGACTTTGACTTGCTCTTGCTTCTATGCTTTGATTTCGACATTCCTCTGTTTGAGTTCTTGTCATGTGATCTCCCTCTGGAATCAACATTCAGTGCTGAACTTGAACCTGAGGTCTCGTCAGAATCTTTCCTGCGCACTTCTTCAGCAAGAATCAAGTCACGAATATCATCATATTTCAGTTTGGTTTTACCTACAGAGTTGTTAACTGTCATTTTCATGGCTTCCCAGTTATTTGACAATGAAGCCAAAAATATCAGTCGAAGTATCTCATCGTCAAAATCAATTTCAACAGACGATAATTGATTTGGGACACTTAATTAAGAAGCTAATTAAATTCGGTGGATCGGGTCTCCACATTACCCAACAAAAGAAAGGTGTTGATCCTCAAGTGAACTCAAGGACGCCGTCGGGAGAAAGCTCGGAAGTGGAAGAGTCCACCATGAATCCAACGGAGCCAAATGTGATGTTGGGTTGTCGAGATATAGGAAGATCTTGGACATTGAACAGAGGAAAACTTGACGGCTGGAAGGAGCCCTAGAAATACTAGCAGGGAGAATGAGGTCGGCTGAAGAAAGCTCAAGTCGACAAATGGGATCTCCGGCGGCTGAAACGGTCAATAGATGCAAAGGAGGCACGTTAAAAGAGACACGATAGAGGAGGCTTGGCAAAGGGGACACAACAAAGAGGCACAACTAAGGAGATAAAGGTATGGAGCACCTACAGGTGGTCCGACGCAGATCCTGACAACATGAAGAAAAGCAAGGAAAACCTGTAGTTTGCTGGCGACGGAAATCCTGTAGGGAAAGCCCTACAGGTGGCCGGCGGCTAGGGGTAAAATCTCTAAAGTTAGAACAATGGCTCTTATACCATGTTAACTTTTGAGGATAGAAGTTCATACTTTGATTGATAGGAAAAGAGGTATTAATACATCTTACAAGACCAAAATAAAAAAGAAGACATAAATTCAAAAATAGACCAAATTAGGAAATATATAAATATGGAAACGAAAACAAATAAAGGAAGCAAATAAAGACTAATAATAACTGTAGCAAAAATTAGGCTAATAATTCTAATACATTCCATTAATCGGAGATATTTTTTTATTCTTTAATATTTTTAGGCAAAATTAAACTCAAATACATGAATCTGAGACATTCAGCTTACTATAAATCTCAAGTAAGTCCCTTAGATGGTCGTTTGCTTTTTAAGCTCACGCCGACTTATAAATGCTATACATAGCAATTTAAAACCTATTAATTTCTAATTGAGATACAACCATGATGAATACAAGATTTCTAACTTGAATCAATAAATAAAAATATTTCTTCTTTGAGTCAATAAAAAAACAAGTTTCTTCGGTTTTAGAGAAAAGCATGCCTATTAGCAGAAATGTAAAGCATCTATTCCAGTCCAATGTTTGTGACTTTATGGTAGTAAATGAAATTATATGGATATAGAATAACAACAGCAATTTAAACACATAATAAAAATATTAAATGACATTAGATGGCTTACTAAGATTTTAGTTTGATCAATCTTACATTGCAGCTGTTGTTCTATATCCATAGGAGATCTTCTAAAAAGAAAAATTGAATTCAAGAGTAACAGAGCCCATGCTTAATGTCTAAGATTTTATCTTCAAACATGAAATCCGATATGACAATCACATCCCCATCCCGTGACAGAAAAAATTTGCGTACATAAGACGTACGCAGAGCTGCGTATGTTTGTAACCTGCAAACAGGTTACACGAAGGATTTCAGGAGGTTATAACCGCGTTATACCCCCTGTAACCTCCCTGTAACCTACTTGTATCTTCTAGTAAGTTACGCGCTTCTGTTTTCATATACAGGTAGATTACAAAGAATATAACGCGGTTATAACCTCATGAAATCCTCTTTGTAACATGTTTTCAGGTTACAGACGTACACAACTCTGCGTACGTCTTGTGTATGCAAATTTTTTCCTCCCGTGACAAGCCATTTATTTCTTTTTGCCTAGTCATGTTTATTAATCATTTCAACATCACTAAACTTCATGCTGAGGAAAAAATCAAGGGAAAAAGAAGCATTGCTAAAATCAACATTATTATGAATTAGACAAGGACTCCAAGATATATTTATGTTTGGCTGAATAATCGTAACAAGCATAAAACAAAAGGATGATGAATAGAAGGCAGAAGCTTGGAACAATTTTCAAAAGAGTCTCTTTTTTAATATCCTCAAACAATTGTTCAATTACCATATGGCTATATCACACCCAATAATTAGTTGCCTGCTAAATATAGAGCCATGGTTAATATTATAAGAGCATTATTCGGATCAAATAGCCTTCATTAAATTATTTTGTTGACATAGAACTCAAAATTTCAATTTGAATAAAATAAAGAACAATAGAATTTTAAAACACTGCCAACCGGAAATTAACCCAGAGCAGAAACAACGAGCATTTATCCAAAGAAATCATTCATACTGCAAGGCTGACCACACCGCTTAATAAAAAGGAAAATCTATTTCCATCACAATCCCCGCATCAAGAGAGCCACACTAATCAGCAAGGGTACCTTGTAGACGAGGAAATTGAGCAAGAACCTCACGGGAGCGAACCCTAGAGCGAAGATGAAAGCGATGAGAATATGAGATACGCTCGGCGCACCATCGCCACCCCAAATCGGCGCCATGCCTTACGACGAATCAGTGGCAACTCCAGATATAAACCGTAATTGATCAGCAGAGACTCTGCGCCGGCAGAGAAGGATGAATGAGAAGACGAACTCCTCCGCATCTCAATCCATATCACAGAGTGGAAGCGAGAAGAGAGAGAGAGCTTGGAGTAAGGAAAAGGAGGAAGGGTTCAAAACAAAATTCTGCAACGTTTTCTCACTAGGGTCGGCTATGTTTGTCCTTAATTCTCCCTCCTGTCTATCATTTTCTTAATTAATTTTAATAAATTAACATTATTTTTAAAAAAGATTCAAGACAAAAGCTTACGATAAAAATTAAATTTTTATATTCACTGTTAATAACTTAATGCGGCCCATTACTTTTTACATCCCAAAGTTGGATTGAAGCATTTACATATATGCCACAAGATTCATATGTATTTACATTTTAAACATTCATGTTTACATGTATATACCACTTAAATCTTTAACTTTGTAAAACAGAGTACAGCTTTTCATGCATAAGTTTTTGATGCCACAATGTTATAAATATGAATATCAAACTTTGGGTGTTAGATATGTAAATATGTAAGAATAGTGTGGAATAGAGGTAGATTTTCCTAAAGAAAGGGACATTTACATACACCCACCAAAAAAAAATTTATTTAGATATATCTCTCACGAAAAAAATATTACATCAGGACTCTGCACGAACTCCGCACGTAGAGTTATGTGCAAAGTCCAATGAAGTCATGTCACACGTGAATGTGAGAAAAAAAAATTGGACCAGTAACACGGGAATATTCCCCTCATATTATTCTGATGTTATTGTATGTTATTCAGGTGTTGTTATATTTTGGAAATATTCCTGGTGTTATAATAATACAATAACACATCAATAACACTTAAATAACACGGGAGAAATATTCTTCTGTTATCGGGCTGATTTTTTTTCCTCACATTCACGTGTGGCGTGATTTCATTAGACCCGCACGTAACTCTACGTGCAGATTCCTAATATAATATTTTTTTTCCCTCACACCTAAATACTAGTATTTACTTATCTAACAACTACATATATTAATTATAAAATGCTTTGAGTAAAGTGGTAAAATAATCATCAATTAATTATACACTAATCTTGGCTTGGTTGTATTAGAACTATTAATTAGTGAAACCATGACAATAAATTGCTTAATTGGGTCAACGCAGAAATTTCATCATATTGTATACGGCCTATTCGGCGTAACTGCTCCAAAATATTAGTGCAGAGAAACGATTCATTTAAAAACTAGAAAAATTAGAACATTATTATGGGTAATTGTATAAATTTGTCACCACAAACACTTACAAAGTCATTATAATCAAATAAAAGAACAATAAATAGCCGAAAGGATTAAAAAAATAATAAAAGAATAGAAATAAGCGAGCATACGTGCATAACAATCAACAATTCATTCTGCATAGGGCTGTGAATTTAGCCCAAATTAATCATTAGTCAACTGAAAATTGATTCGAATTTTAGCCAAGACCAGATCGACGTAAAAGAGCCAAACTATGAATCGAAACTTTGGAATGAACTTTTTAAGCCAATTTAGAGTTATAAAATGAATCAACTAAAACTGATTCGAGATCAACTCATAATACTTTTTTATTTATAAAATTAAATATAATGAGTCGCGAGTCAATTTTAAGCTGAAGCAAATCCAAACAAACTCAGCTTGTGCCAACTAGTTTCAATTTTCAGCCAAATCAAGCCGATTCCAAACTGAAATATATCCAAATAACTCGATTTGAGCCGGCTCGTTTTAATTTTGTGCCGGATCGAGCATGATTTATTTGGAACCAACTCTGCTCGAAATCAAATATAACGAGCAATGAGCCAATTTTGAGCCGCACTATATTCATTCAAGCTGATCCCAACTTTAACTCGAAATCAGATCATTAAATCCCCTAATTCTGCACATCCAACTTTCATGCGCACACATAACGCTTCTTTGATTTATTACTGTTTAAAAATTAATAATCCGAACTCCATGTAGGAAAGGATACCGTGAGATGATTAGTTTTTGTATTAGGTTAATAAGAATAGTTAATAAGTAAAAGATTACTATTAATGAATTAATCACTTATAAAACTATAAATAGCTCTAGTTAGAGAGCTTGAAGAAATGAAAAATATGAGGTCAACTTTTACTCTCTACTCTGTATTTTCTTCTTCTTTCCCTCTTAAATTTTAAAATTGTCAGCATCCTCCAATTGCTATTTATCATGATCTCGAAAAATGGGATCATAACAATATAACACTGGATTTATACAATAATAAGCTTGAATTTACCAAATTAAGAGAGATTATTGCAGTGCAATGCCTAACCTCTAGCACAAATACATAGTTAAGTCGTAGCTATGTAAAAAAAGATGAAAACAGATCAATGTCAGGTAGTTTAATGAAATTTATCCTGAACTGGCTAACATTTCCAAACTTAAAGCTTACAAATGTCCAGAAACACAGAATCAGATCACAGAAACTTCATCCTCTGAGCTGCACCATCTGTCAAAAAACCAGAAAAAAAAAAACAATCTTTTGAGTTCTGAGAGATTGCTAAATCTAATGCGCAGTAGTAAATCTTTGGATATGTGCAACATTAATTACTCAGATTGGCTGATCATAAGCAGCAATAAGTTACAACACAACAATAACAATAACAAACCTTTATACCACTAAGTGGGGTCGGCTACAAGAATCCTTTTTCTTCACATTTTGTCTCTAAGTGTAAAGCCACTCATCCACCTAATCATTGTCATCTCGGCAACACTTTAACTTAATTTTATGCTTCTCTTTTAAGGCCAATAATCAGAGTCATAGAGCATTACAAGTCTGGCCACCATCTAATAAAATTTTTCTTTCAATTTAACTGATACTTTTCTATCACACAATAGGCCTGAAGCATTACTCCACTTCAACCAACCAACTTGAATTCTACTAATAGCATCTCCATCAATATCAACATCACTTTGATCAATAGACCCAAGATATCTAAAGCGTTCACAACTTTTAATAATTTGATCACCCATAGTTACATATCTGTCACTAGAGTTACTACTAATAAAATTACAATCCATGTATTCAACTTTAGTTCTATTGAAACAAAGGCCTTTAGACTCCAAGGTGGACCTCCATAATTCAAGTTTTTCCCGAGTTTTTTCTCTCGTATTATCCTCGAGAAGGATATCATCAACAAAAAGCATGCACCAAAATGCATCCTCCTGGACCCAGTAAGACCATCCATAACTAAAGCAAAAAGATATGGGCTTAAAGCCGATCCCTGATGTAAACCAATAGAAATAGGAAAATATTTGTCGAACACAAGTAACAGCTCTTGTATACAAATCTTTAATGACTTGAATATAAGTCATATCAACACCTTTCTTCTCAAGAACTCTCCAAAGGATATCTATTGGAACTTTAAAGTAAGCATTTTCTAAATCAATAAAAATCATATGTATATCATCCTTATTATCTCTGAATTTCACCGACAAACCTCTCAATAAATGCATAGCTTCCATAGTAGGCTTGCTCGACATAAATCCAGATTAGATATGAGAAATCTTTGTAATATGTCTTAACTTATGCTCAATTACTCTCTCCCGTAATTTTAAAGTATGACACATCAACTTAATTTCTCTATAATTTGCACTCTTCTTAAAAATGAGGGTCAAAATACTCTTCCTCCACTCCGGCATTTTTTTAGTTTTTAAAATAATATTAAAGAGTTTAGTAAGCCAAGAAAGTCCCAAATCTCCTAAATATTTCCACATGTCAATTAGGATATCATCAGGTCCTGCAAACTTTCCACCTTCGATTTTCTTTAAGACCTCATCAATTTCTTTTTTATTAATGTGAAGGTAAAATGAAATATTTTATTATTATTCACGATATTAAGATCACTAAGGTCGATCGTATTTTCCGAAACTTCTTTAAAAAGTTTATTAAAATAACTCACCCACTTATTTTAAATATCTTTTTCTAAGAAAATTATTTTTTGATTTCCATCTTTAAGACACTTTACTTGAGTCTAATATTTACTTTTATTCTCTTTATTTGACTAGTTTATACATATATTTTTACCCTCCTTAGTATCAAATTTGTTATAAAGATCACTAAAAATAAAATTTTTAGCGTCACAGACCGTTCTCTTAGTCTCCGTATGAGTCTTCTGATATTTTTCTCAGTTCTCTAAGCTTTTACATTTAAACCAATTTTTATAACATATCTTCTTATATTTTATGTTGTCTTGCCTATTATTAAACAAACAACTATTTTTATTTATAAAAATTTTTTCTTTTGATTATCCATGTACAATTTTTTGAACTTGTTTAATAGTGTTTGTTACTTTATCCCACTTATTCCCCCCTTTTCATTCTCCACATGAAACCGCAACAGAGAAAAACTATTCCTCTTGTGATTAACTTCTCACAGTTCCTCTAAAGCCCCGTTTAGGGCAGCTTGAGTGCGGCGGCGACGCGTTCGCCAAGTGTCTCCAAAACGCTTCGAAACTACGTTCGCCGAGCGTCTCCAAAGCGCTTCGAAACTACGTTCACCATTTCTTTAATAGGCGGGGACGCGAGACGTCTCCTCGCGTTAGGGTAATAGTTACTCCCGTGCCTTCTGCTCGGTGCCACCCTTCCCCTCTCCGATCTTTCTTCTCATCCTTCACCATTCGCTGAGAACGACACCGTGATTCCAGCTTGATCAAAAGGCCGCCGGGAGACTGAAGTTGTGCAGATCGTTGCTTGATCAAAATGCTTTCGATTCTTCATAAAATCGAAAGCATGGAATCCTACAAAGCTCTTTCCTACTGATCGATATCTACACAAAGTTCTCTTCTTCAATTCAATTCGCATACAGAGCTCTCTTCTTCCATTAAGTTAGCAGAAGAGCTCCTTTCTTCCATTCGATTCGCACAAAGGAGTTATTTATTTCCGATAGATTCGCTCGCGAGAATCTTCAACAGACAAGTAGAAACACTTCTTCCTTTCTTGAATCTTATGCGATCACTTGGGATCTCTATTTTCAACTGTCTATTGTATGAATTGCATGCTTTTGGTTGGTATTCTCGATCCTCTCCTTTTCCTTCTTAATCTATACTTTCTTGATGGTTTCCAATTACCCGATATTTCTGAATCGCAGCACCCACTCTTTTCATTTTTGGATTTTCAAGAACCCTAGGTAAAATGTTGGTGTTAAAATTCTTTATTCTTTTTCACTGAAATTAGCTAATTAATTGATTTTTTTAAACAGTGTAAGATAGTTGTCAATCAAGAGTTACTTCTTGAGCGTATTCATCACTGCATAGTTTACAAAACTTGACTTCATGTTCATTTTTTTAATCATATGCAGAAGTTAGGGCATAATTTGATGTGTAAAGAATCATTGTAATAACATCTAGAGCGCACTATGCTCAATATAGGAAGTGTTACATTCACACAAAAATTAAAATAGAAGCCCTATTTTATTGCCTTCTCCGAAAAACATTACATTTTCATGAAACCCTTTAGTTCTTACTCTATCTACTGTTCTTATTGAACGTTTTAATTTTTTTACTTTTAATTGAAATTGTATTTCTACTTATTTATTTCTTTTGATACTCACAAAATGGTGAGTAATGTATTTTAATTTTTGTAACAACTGTGTTAGTTTTATCTATTATTTTCCTCATTCAGTTCTGTTGCAGACAACTTAATTAAACAGGGGCAGAATGATCATTTATCCAACTCCCCCCAATAAGTTGTTCTGACAGCAAGACAGTTTATTATGATAATCTGAAGATTATCAGATTATCAGAATTATCTGCTTATCAGCAGATTATCATCAGCTGTCACAAATAGACCCTTAGTCACTCTCGCGAGTATTTTTCTTCTCCGCTTCATCTCTTCAGTTCAAGTTAAAGTTCAAGTTCAAGGTAAATTTCTTACCCGTATTGTATTTTGTATTTCTTCTTCGCTGTTCGCACATTTCCACTGCCTGTACTACGACCTAAATTTCTCTGCCCTTCTTTCCAATCGCGCGAATCCTTTACTCCGTCTTCCTCCACAGTTCGCAAACAGAAGCCACGATATGTCCGTCTTCCTTCTTCACTGGCGCACGACAATTCTCTCCGCCGCGCCTTCCTCTGCGCGACATACCTCGCTTCACCCTAGCCGCACGGTGTTGCGATCCAGACTGGCATCCTCTTCTCCTTTCCTGTCTTCGCACGCCGTCCGTTCTACACAGTATCGCGTCCTTCCTCGCACGATGTCGCGCGCGATCCACTGTTCGTGCCGAACAGATCCCTCGCCTACCCTTCTTCCTCCCTGCACTGAAATCCTTTCCTCGTTACCTCCGTTCTACCCTAGCCTTCATCGGCCTGGCATCCTCCTCTCTCTGCGTGCGAGCAATCTAAAGACCGAGAGCCCTCGTTTCAAGCCGCAATCTTGCCTGCGCCGCCCTAGTCCGAACCTTATAAGATCTCGGTCTCTGTTTCTCCCTTCGTGCGACACGACCTCCCCTGCCGTAGATCTCGAGCTCGATCCTTCCTCGCACAGGCCGAGAAACCCGGGCAAGCACTCCCCTAAATGTTACGTGGAATTTTACGTGCACATATGTGCTGCCGAATAAAAATTCGCAGCTTCCACGTGGCTTTACAACATAAAAAATTGCATTGAACTCTTCCCTCTCTTTGTATGAAATTATATGCATCCCTCTTTGTGCAATCAAGATTCTCCACTCCTCCAACCTCATTTGCGAGGAATCTGAATGCATCGCTGGTTCTAATCCCTGATTTTGTCATTGTTCTGAGGATATCAGCACTGATATCATACATCTTTCTGCCGGAACGCAATAGATGTTTGTCACCGTCCTCCGCCAACGGATGTTTGTGAGTTTCTACAAATTTTTTTACCGACCAGTTGCCATCTAAATCAACGAAGTATCGGATCATTGCTGGACAACCAGTCCTTGTGTCCGCTCTTTTGAACCTCACTGTGATAGTGTCCTTCAACTCTTTCTTGAAACCAGCCTTACCACAAACAAAGTCCTTTGTCTTCAGCTTCTTAGAATTCGGCCAGAAACCACTGTGTTCCTTTTGCACAGTAAATCCAATATGGTGTGCATATAAACAATATTGTTCATATGTTTCATTCTCATTCTGGACAACTGCATTAAGCAATTTCTCTGTATCGGGTGACTGCAGATTTAAACATCATAGATATAATGTTACAATACATAAATAACAATATAATAATATCATGTTAATATCATAATAATATTATTAAATGACGTTAAACTATGTTACTGACCTCCTAAAATAAAATCAATTCAGCAGATCCAACATTATCTTAATAACACTGCGATACTACCATAATAACACCAAATCCCGCGTCTGTAACGTTACGTTGTGATACTGTCAAATGAATAACACTGTGATACTATAAAAATAACACCAAATCTCCACGACAGTAATGATGCATTATTATACTACCAAAATAACAATGTGATACTATCAAAATAACATCAGCCCACAACTTATATTATACCGAACAACCGGAAATGGAAAACAACTACAAAAACAACCAGTGTATCACCGTGATAATACCTAAGTAACACCAAATCCACATGAAAGAAACGTTACATTGTGATACTACCAAAATAAAGTTGTGGTACTACCAAAATAAAACTGTGGTACGACCAAAATAACACCAAATCCTCAAGACATTAGCTTTACATTATGATACCATCAAAATAACACTGTGATAATACCAAAATAACACCAAATCCTCGAGATTCTTTACATTATGATACCACCAAAATAACGCTGTGGTAAGACCAAAATAACACCAAATCTTCAAGACTTTGGCTTTACATTATGATACCACCAAAATAACACTGTGATACTACCAAAATAACACCAAATCCTTGAGATTCTTTACATTATGATACCAGATACTACCAAAATAACATCAAACCTCAACTAATATTCTAATGAACAATAAGACATGGAGAGCAAATACAATAATAATCACTGTATCACCATTATATTTCCTAAATAACACCACATCCCACACAACCGAAACTTAGCGTTAAAACTCATCTAAAAATAAAGCAAACTTCATTAGCAATAAA
Organism: Phalaenopsis hybrid cultivar; assembly: GCA_002079205.1. NCBI lineage: Eukaryota > Viridiplantae > Streptophyta > Magnoliopsida > Asparagales > Orchidaceae > Phalaenopsis > Phalaenopsis hybrid cultivar. The sequence goes on along the minus strand of JXCR01138764.1, from coordinate 381,149 downwards.
ATAACTCCTTAAAACCTAGAACTATATTCAAACATCCTTCGTTAAAATAAATATACCTGTCGATGTCCTTCTGCCGCATCTAAACTCTGCTCAACCTCATTATTCTCGAAAATATTCTGAGATTTCATCTCATTGTTATGATTCTCAGAAGTATTTTGAGATTCCACCAACATTTCTTCGTCGAAAATTATTTCCATCGAGCCAGCTCCAGCGAACATGAGCGAAAAAATGAGAATATACTGAATACCAATACCCTAAAGCAGACAAAATGCCACTTTCTTCTGTTGGCGGGAATCGAAAATGACAAAAAAATGCTTTTTTTGGTGGGATACGTCGGGTCGGAATACATCAAAAAGCTTATTTTTAAGCTGTAAAGCCACGTGGAATCGCATTCCACGTGGCGAAGGGTTCATGCGGTGCACGTACCGAATAAAAATTCCTAAATGTGTCGATCGCTAGAGCATCTAGGGCCTGCGTTCGCAGCTCCAGGGATGGCATTTTTTTATTTTCAATAATATTAAAATAATTCAGAAATAATCTGCTCTCTTTATTTTTGAATTATTTCAAAATTATTAAAAATAATCTAGAAATAATCTAAAAATAACTCAGAAGTAACTTCGGCCGCACCTAGAGCTATGCCACGAGTCCGCACAGAAAAATTTTTGTCGCTAGAGAGGCCATCACTGATTCCGATTCTTGTCATCCAGACCGATGATTTTGCTATTTTAATTGAAGGCTGAGTCGAGTCGCCCCTTTACACTTTTATTCGAGCCCGCACACTACAGTGAGCGCTACCTGATCACTACCCCCCACCAGCACCAAACCCAAAAAAAAATATTTTTAACCACATAACTCTATAAAAAAACTACAATGACACCCTAATGTCACTCAAATAATACATCAATAAATCTCAATAACACTAATAACTCCAAAAAGAAACACAATAACACCAACTATCTTCAGTAACTCCACAAAAAAACTACAATAACACATCAATATCATTGAAATAACACCACAATAAACTTCAATAACTAAAAAAAATCATAGTAATATCAAATAATTGCAATAACACTCAAATAACACCGCAATAAACCTCAATAACAACTCAAGAACTCCATAAAAAATGCAATAATACTAAATAACCTCAATAACTCCAACAAAAAACTGTAATGACACCACAGCTGTTGCAATACCACTCCAATAACACAACAATAAAACTCAATAACAATTCAATAACTCCAACAAAAAAATTGTAATAACACTAAATAAATACAACAAACATCAAATAACCTCAATAACTCCACAAAAAACCCCAATAACACATCCACGACACCAAAAAAATCACAATAACATCATAATAACGTTAGTCAAGAATAACACAATAGAGCCGCCACAATGTCACTCATATAAAACCAAAATAACACATCAATAATACCGCAATAACATTGAAATAACACAACAATAACACTGAAATAACACCATACAAAATAGCACAATAACAGTCGCAATACCACTCAAATAACTCCACAATAAATCTCAATAACATCACAAAAAAATTGCAATAACATTAGCCCGCAAAAAAAAAAAACTGATATACTACTCAAATAACACCAAAAAAAAAACCGCAATAACAACACAGCTGCTGCAATATCGCTCAAATAACACCACAAAAAAATCACAACAACATCACAGCTGTCACAATACCACTCAAATAACACCATAATAAACATCAATAACATCTCAATAACTTCACAAAAACCGTACAATAGCACCAAATAACCGCAATAACTTCACAAAAAAAACCCTAATAACATATGAGTAACATAAAAAATCGCAATAACATCATTACAACATTAGTTAAGAATAACATAAGAGAGTCGCCATAATACCACTAATATAAAAACAATAATATCGTAATAATACTGCAATAACACAATAACAACACTGAAATAACACAATTCAAACATACCACCACAAACGCCACAATACCACTCAAATAACACTATAATAAATATCGATAATACTTCAATAACACCATAAAAAACTGCAATAACACTGGCCTGCTAAAAAAACTGCAATACCAATCAAATAACACCACAAAAAAATCACAACAACACCACAACCGCTGCAATACCACTCAAATAACATCATAATATACATCAACAACACATCAATAACTCCACAAAAAATCACAATAACATCAAATAACCTCAATAATTCCACAAAAACTACAATAAAACCACAATCTCTGCAATACCACTCAATTAACACCACAACAACATCAAGTAACCTCAATAATTCCACAAAAAACACATTTTTATTTTTTATTCAGTGGGACTGCGAATTATATATGACGACATGTGGCAAGATTTTATTGGAGTCTGGAAGTAATATTTTTTCCCAAACCTAAGACATTTTATTTCATTTTTTTTTCTTTCTGATTTTATATTATCATGCATTATTGTAAAAAAAAAAAGTGAAGAAAGTTTGTATTACACTGTTGTCTTTATTCTATTGTCATTGTCGTTGTCTTCTAAATAAGAACTAGAAAAATATATTTTGGGGCAACTTAGGGATTTTCAAAATGTCAACTCGAGGAAACGCAAGTACTCGTCCGTGGGGAAATTAAATACTGTTCTGGAAAAAACGCAGACTATTTTGGAAAACTTTTTAATATGGGGATTTTAAATGCTCGTACACGAGAAAAGCGAGTATTGTCCATGGGATTTGAGTACTGTTCGAGGAAAGTAAAGTACCATTTGAGGAACACTGGTATGTGATCTAACTTTCTGTGCAGGAACATTGAATGCCTGTTGCATCTTTTAAGATCTCGACTTAAATTTATATCTTTGCTCGTTGGTCGTTGTGTCTCACCACATTGACCAGCTCATCTCTTAAAACAGTTGGGAAGACTAATATTATCTCGTGCCCTCAAACAGGAGTTGAGGCTTGAGGCTACCAGAATTTTTAGTGATTTAGACTTGTAAACAATTAAAATCTTTGATTTTTCAAACTTATAAAATAAAAATAATAAAATGCAAACTATTTTAATTTTAAAGTATTTGAAAATACGAGCTTTTAAAATTTAGGCTCTTAGGGTCTAAAATGTCGGAGACCCGGGTTTCTAAAAATTTAGGCTCTTGAGACTTTTTAAATAGAAACTTTTAGGGCTTAAAATAATAAAAATTGGATTTTAAAATTTAAAGCTCATGAACTTGAAAGTATTTTAGAATTGAGCTCTTTAAACTCTGGTTCTTAGGGTTTGAAAGTCAATTTAAAATTATGTTTTCAAACTTAGACTCTTAGAGATGAAAAATAATTTAAATATGCAACTTTGTTAAAATTTAAAACCAATCACTACCTCCATCGGATTCACAATACACCTACTAGCGAACAGAATACGATCCCTTTTAAAAACCTAAAATCATATAGTTATGCAAATACTTTACACTCCAAATGATTTCAAAATTTATAAAAATCTATTGGTTATCTCTTAAGTCAAATGTGATATTTTAAAATGTGAGCCCACTTTTAATAACTTAGATGAGTAGCACTTGAGATACTCTTGAACTATGCATATTTTAAGGTGTTTATATAAATAAATCAATTACACATTTTTTCAAATGTCTACATGTGCTTCAAATAATGTATTAGATGCTCAAAACTAGGTTAGAGAATGTTGCATGGGCTAATCGAGTCGCTTTGTTTATAGGAAAGAGTTGTAAGTCTCACCTAACTAGTCTGATCCTCCTTGTCAAAAGAACTAGAGTTAACAGTCTAGTAATTTTAAAAAAAAAAGTTCAAATCCTAAAATAAGAATTTATAAGTATAAATCGCCTAGTCCAATCCTCCTACCTATAAGAATAGAAGTCAATGGGACTTATACTTTGAAAATTTTAAACTAAACAAAATTAAGTGCCCCTCTTTAAATATAAATATTTTAAATATTCAAATTCCTCTATGATGGTCATCTTGATTGAATATTTCAATCTGGGGTGGGGGTGGGGAGTCTGTTAATATTTTAAATCAATATTTTCAAAATAATCAATCAAAATATTCATATTAAAATCAATCACTAAAGACTTAAAACAAATCTCAACCACCCACCGCAACAGTTTGTTGAGGGTGATCAACCGACTTCAGTTCAAAAAGAGCTAATTTCATATTAATTGTATTCATGTATTCACAATCAAATTGCTGCTAGTAAGGACGTGATCCAAGTCCTATGTCCATCTGGTTCTGCCGCAAAATGACACCACAAAATAAAGATTACGACCAGAGACCGCTTACCTGGTGGTTGCAGCTAAATGACATCATTATATTACAATCACAATTGCAGCCCATATATTCCCCAACAACTCTCAACCCTTTTTGTTGTGAATCATAAGAGTACAATTGATTGACACAACTTTATGTTAGCTAAGGTCGACATAAATTTGTTCACTTAGACAAACATCCACCCCAAATCTACAAGAATACCATGGACGACGCAACCATCAGCTTGGGTCAACTACCTCCTCTGACTAAGTAGATCAGTGACTATGATGACTCAGGATAACGAAACCATAGGATCTTGATTTAGTTTCATTGTCATTTCTCAACCATCCGCTTTAAGCTTCAAGTGATGAATTATACAATTTAAATCTTAAATTTGCTGCTATTATATATTAAACATTCAATTTTAAATAACTAGCCTTAATTGAAATTACTCTCACATTACTTGAAGGAGTAATTAACCATAGGGGCTTATACCTTTAAGAAATCTCGAACTTTAGATCAAAAAGTCCTCACAAAACGATAGCGAAATTTTTAAGTAGTGCCTTATGTACAATCTAATCTACATTCTCAAAACTAGACACTCTAAAGCTCTTCAAAACAACAAAATAAAATTAAATGAAGAAATTTATCCTGAGAAGTGGTTGTTAATTTTCGGAGCCCACGATTAACACCTCAAAAAGATGTAAGAAATTGAATAAGATCATGCAAAATATTTTTAAGGATGACAAAATAACTGTAAAACCGTTAATTGAGAAAATCCAATCAGGGCTGTGAAGTAGACTGTAAATTTCAGAATTGTTTAATGAAAATATAAGATACCTTAGAAAAGATTTAGAGCCTGCTTTAGCTTGTTTTGTTTCCATTTTGGTAACTTGTAAAATGCCTTCTTGTTCATTCCAAACTTGGTTTTGAAGTCCTCATTGGACAAATAAGCCTACAAAAAAAAAAACAATTTTTTGTCCGTTCAAATCAAATCAAGCAGCCTCATTTTACCCTTTTAACAAATTTCCTCTTCACTAATTGGTCAAAAAAAATTTGTTCAAAAAACAGAAGAACATTACACAAATATCTGCACATGCATGTGAAGCAATCTTGTTCATCACATTTACAAATTTAAGAAATATGTGGTTTCGTAGGCGTAAATGAAATCTATTATTTAAAAAGGAATTTTGCATATTTAGCACACAATTCTTATGTTACTTATCTCACACCTAAACTTCCATAATTACATACATAGCACTTTAGTGCTTTGAACTTATGCATAAAAACGTGTCTTTTACTTTTAAAAAGGGGTACAAGTGAGCTATTTTTGATGTGATCATGAAGTTTGAGGACTATATGTGTAAATATGAAATTTTATGTGTAAGATATGTAAAACATAAGAAGATCAAACATGGAGATTTTAGGTGTACTATGTGTGTAAGTGACCCGATTTTGTATTAAGAAAAAAATGGCATTCATAATTGTTGATAAAGATTTTAAACTGGAAGAAGATCAAACATTGAGATCTTATATTATGATGATGCAAAAAAGAAAAAGATTAATTTTCATGACACTAAAGTTACAAAGATGCATGTTTTAGAAAGAGACTTCAAAACTTACCTCGCGTTTTGTTACATCTATGCCTTCCAGTGGTGTACCTGATGATACTTTCAAAAGTTCATAAGGGTAGGTTTGCAATTCATTATCCGCATCACAAATGTCTTCATCATCCACAATAACCATTGACTCAAATTTAGCAGGAATGTTCATTGGATCTTTTGCCAAAGATGGAGTTTCTGTGGAGGCAGCTGCAACAAGTTTATAATAGGGATGCGTTGAACATAATGAAACAGCCATAAAAAAATTTTAAAATTAAACTGGTTATTTGGATAATATAGAAATTAACTCCATAAAAATGTCGTAGCATGTAATAACTTTGTTAATAATAATAATAATTAAAATAAAATTTTAACTCTAATGGATGAGTCTAATGAATGGATCGATTCAAACGCCTCGATGGTTTCAATTTAATGAGACGAGCGTCTCATTTGAATCAGAGAAGAAACCGAGAGGCATAGCAGCAGAGAGTGAAGGAAGAAGAAAAATGAGAGAGAAGAGAGTGGAGCGAAAGAGATTGTGTGCGCATCTAAAGCAAGGGAAACAATGTTGAAACAGCACACGCGCTGGGGAGTTCCCGCTGTGCACTAAGGCAGAACAAGAGCAGTGCGAGTGCTTGAGAGCAGAGAGAGAAGAAAAAGAAAAAGAAGACGAAGAAGGAAGTATTACACCTTGCTGAAGACGCTACATCGGAATTGACGGCGAGCAAAAGTCATGTCATGTGAGAAGAAGAAGAATAAGGAGGGATATACGACGCACACTCGAGCTCGATTTTTCTCGTGCGTAGCAAGGAGCAAGCGCGTGCATCCTATTCAAAGGAGGAAGGGAAGTTGACAGTGCTTGCGTGCGCAAGAGGTTTCAACGTGTTTAGTGTTGGGAGACGAAGCCGAGGGACAGCGTTGCTATGTGCAAGGGAGGAAGACAGAGGGAGTCTTGTGAGCAGTAAGAGCCTCAGCTTAAGTAAGAGACAACACAGTATGAAACACCCAAATTTGAAAACCAGATAAAATTTTTGATAATTTTAAAATATACATCAAATTTCACTATCTCCCAAAATTTAACTGAAGCAATTTTAAAAGATTAATATATAATACTATTAATGAATTATAAATAAAATATGAGATATAAAAATAATAAGATATTGAGTTAATTATTTTAATAAATTTTAATTAATTCCAAATCTCTTGCATCTCTACTATTCCCAGCCGACCAATTTAGTGATTCTCAGCCATAAGATTCGATCGAATGACTGCAATAAGGTGAGGATCATTTTGAATGCCGCGTCCCACTACCCTATCTCCCAAATTCTCCTTCACGAGTAAGATACGGCTCGGGCACTATAGCAAGGTCGCGAACAAAAAAGGACGAGCAATAACAGGGAGCCGCAGCTTGCATCTTGAGGTTCTATGGAAAAATCTAAAGGTAGAAACCCTCTTTCACGCTAATTATGACAATCATTTCCTTCCATATTCTTTCATTTTGATGTATGCCTCGAATCGGTGCACTTTCTCATTTCTGGTGTTGTAGCGGAGAAGTTAGAGAAACTTGGTTTTGAAGGCTTTTGTAGGGGATTTTAACACGAAATTAACAAGGTTAAGAGAGGTTTAAGGGAATATGAATAAGAGGAAAGAATAATAGAAAAGATTGGAGAATGGTTGGTTATGCCGAAAAGCCCATTTGAGGTAAGATTTAGTAAAAGAGACAATTCTACGAACTCCTACAATGTCTACGAATTTCAAGTTGTTTACACAAGGCAGCGAACTCGAGATGAGCGTGAAGAAACTCGTCGTCTGGCTGCTCTGCCTAGTTAGATGAAATAATCACGTGCTAACTTAAGAAAAATAATTCTTTCCAGGTTTCAAGTGATTTCATGTATGACATTGAAGCATTTAGAATTTTTTATAGATGGAGGAATACCTACATTGAATGTATTAATGCAAATTGATTTCCCCTTTACAATACATGTGATTTTACTATACTATGAATCTAAATATGCTTATGAAATTATTGTTTGCAGATATTCATTTTTTATGATTCATGCATATGATATCTAAAATGTCTGATAAATGCTTGTTACATGAATTATGATTTAAGAAATAAAAGAATTGATGTTATAAGTAGACTATTAAATAAATACTTACAAGTACAGATGATAGGGATGTGGGGATTCCCGACTTCTGGTATTCATTCAGTGACGAAACTTTGAAAACTGTTGGGATCAGGTTGTGACGGAACATACAAAATCGTTGGTGCCATGAGGACTATTGATAATTGTCATATTGGGGGAGGGGGCCACCTTTCTCAAATAGCTAATCTAGGTTTCAAGCTAAGTGACAACTCAATAACATAAGAAGACATGAAAATAGTTGGATCTATACAATTATAATTAACATTGTTATGATTAGATTGATGATTCTTATGAACATGCTTATGACTACACAAGAATGAATGACATACATGTTTTATACAACAGTCATGATTTTGTTATAACATGTTTTTCTTTTATAAGATATTTTGTCATGTTGTGACTTGTGTGTAGACATGTACAATACAAACGAACATGCATGTTTCTTTTATGGGTAAAAAATTTTATTTTAGCCTTAATTATTTTGTTGAGCTTGTTGTTACTCAATCCACTTTATTGTCTTTCAGGAAGTGGTAAGAAGCAGCAGAACGAGTGGTCATGTATGATTTATATAACTTTTGTATTATAATTTTGAGAGCTTGTACATACTTTTAAGTTTTCATCTTATTTATGTTGGATTTAACACTTCTGTATAGATAAATATATTTTGATGATATAATATCTACACTTTCGAATATATATGAATATGAATGAAATATGAAATAAATGTATAATAAATGTTTTACGACAATTTAGTTAGATTAGTTCATCAGTTCATGGGTCTTGATTATGCAAGTCATGATGAATATAGGTGAGAATTTAGTATAGTTGAATTATACACCTCTGTCGCACCTAAGCCAATCTTAAAGGGGGGTGCTATTAAGGTGTGACACAGTGAGTCCTGACATGCAGAGAAGGGTCGAACCCTAGCCATATAGCCAAGGGAAGGAGAATTAAGCAGTGTGCATGTCTTGGATTATAAAGTTGAATCCGAAAGAGGAGAGGTTGCCTTGTGTGTGAAGAAGTAGAGGCAATGGAATTGTTTGCTGGTGGTGAGTTTGACTACAAGGGACGAAGCAAAGGAAAAAAGGTTCGAGTTCAAGCCGTGTTATCGACTTATCGTGAGCAAGGAGGAAGCTTGTGTGAGTGTAGGAGTTAACCGAACTGAACTGTGCAAAGTTTAATGTATGGTTAAGGTTTTTAATGTCTTAAAATTTATTTAGATTAATATTCTAACTGAAAAGATATTAAATGTTACTATTATGTTTTGTTTAATCAAAAAATTATTAGATTGAGAAGCATTCAAATTGAAGGGAGAAGAAAAAGTTGCAACATCATTAAAAGTAAGTGTTTAATTGAAAGTTATTTATAGTCAAATAAATAATGATTTACATATTAGTAATAAGTTCTAATACAAAATAATGTCAGAAATTTGAGTTGGGAGAATCTTCTAATATGAAAACTAGAAGAATTAGCATTATGATCATGTTAGTGCTTTATTTCCAAAGTAATGTGTAAATTAATGTGATTTAATATTAATATTAATAGCAATATTTAATATTAGAAATCGAATGTTGAAGAACCATGTATTTAAATAATTGAATGAATCAAGATCCTTAAATTGTCAAAATAAAAAAAAAATCAAGGAGAACTAGAAAACAAATAAAATCAAGGTGCAATTATGTTTTTATATTACAATAATATTTCTTATTTTTAAATATATTCCTACTTACACTTTTTCACTATCATGTCTTATATTAATGAAACTAAATCACATATGATTCTTCATATTGTAATCCTGAAATATGCATGTTAAATATCGTAGTCTTAATAGTTGCATAATAGTATGTTTTAGGAAGATATCAAATTGTTGCATAACATTTATGTTCTAGTAGAGATGCATATTATAAGCTATTTAATGACCAGTTGTAAAAGTCACATTATTGCTTGACCTTTAGAATTCCTAAAAACGTACATCAATCGGATTATCACATGACCTTATATTTTAAAAGAGTTGTACTATTTTTAGTAGATGAATACAATTTGTCTAATACGAAAAAAAAATGTATGTTCAACAACAACAACAACAAACATATATCCCACTAAGTGGGGTCGACTACATGAATTATTTTTCTCCATTGTAAACTATTGAGTGTCATATTTTCATTTAATTCTATAATTAAAATCCTTTTTTATACAATATGCCTAAGTTTTTCTAGCTCTACCTTTATTTTTCTCAACGTAAGTCGAATCTAAAACATCTACTCTTCTCATCGGATCATCAGATGGTCGACATTTAATGTGACCAAACCATCTAAGACGACTCTCACTAATTTTGTCCATCATTGGAGCTACACCAACTCAATCACGGATATAATCATTTCATATTTTGTCTCTAAGTGTAGAGTCGCTGATCCACCTAAGCATTCTTATCTCAGCAACACTTGGCTTAGTTTTATGCTTCTCTTTTAAAGGCCAACATTCAACGCCATAAAGCATTGAAAGTCTCACCACCATCTTATAAACTTTTCGTGTCAGTTTAAGTGGTACTTTTCTATCACAATAAACCCGAAGCATTCATCCACTTCAGCCAACAAACTTGAATTCTACAAATAATATCCCCACCTATATCAGTAACACTTTGAACAATGACCCGAGATATCTAAAGCGTTCACGTCTTTTCATAATTTTATCACCTATAATTAAAACTCTATCACAAGAGCTACTACTACTAAAATTACATTCCATATATTCAATTTTAGTTCTACTCAAACGAAGGCCATTAGGCTCCAATGTAGACCTCCATAATGCAAGTTTTTTGTGGTTTTTTCTCTAATCTTATCCACAAGAAGGATATCATCGGCAAAAAGCATAAATGAAGGTGCATCTTCCTGTAAATGTCTAGTAAGAGCATCCATAACTAAAGCAAAAAGATATGGGCTTAAAGTCGATTTTTGATGTAATCCAATTGAAATAGGAAAATACTTGTGCAATCCTCCTTATGTTCGAACACAAGTAACAGCTCTAGTATACATATTTTTAATACTTGCATATAAGTCATATCAACACATTTCTTCTCTAAAACTCTCCAAAGGATATCTCTTAAATCCTCATCGTAATCTTTTTCTAAATCAATAAAAATCATATGTAGATCCTCCTTATTCTCTTTGTACTTCTCCATAAAACATCTCAATAAATCCATAGCTTCCATAGTAGACCTGCCCGACATAAATCCAAAATGATTATGAGAAATCCAATTTCCCTCTCCCATAATTTTACAGTATGACACATCAACTTAATTTCTCTATAATTTGCACACACTTGTGCATCCCTTTATTAAAAATAGAGGACAAAATACTTTTCCTCCACTCCTCAGACATCTTTTTAGTTTTTAAAATAATATTAAGAATAGTAAGCCAAAAAAATCCCAAATCTCCTAAATATTTTCACATTTCAATTGGGATATCATCAGGTTCTACAGACTTTCTACCTTTGGTTTTCTTTAAAGCCTTATTAACTTCTTTTTCACAAATGCGACTGTAAAAATAAAATATTTTATTATTATTAACAATATTAAAATCACTAAAGTTAATTGTATTTCATTGAAAATTTTATCAAAATAATTCACCCACCTGTGTTGAATATCTCTGTTTAAGAAAAACATTTTTTGATTTTCATCATTAATACACTTTACTTGAGTTAAATTTTTGTTTTTCTTTTCTCTTTGTTTCAATAGTTTACATACATATATATATATATATATATATATATATATATATATATATATATAACCAATG
>JXCR01138764.1:336111-369285 GCA_002079205.1 Phalaenopsis hybrid cultivar | reverse complement strand
ATGTATATATATATATATATATATAACTCTTTTTAGTATCTAATTTATTATAAATATCACTACAACAGAATTTTTAGCGTCACAAATTGTTCTCTTAGACTCCCTATGGGGCATTTTATATTTTTCTCAATTCTCTAAGCTTTTATATTTAAACTAATTTTTATAACATAACTTTTTATATTTTATCTTTTCTTGCATGTTATTATTCCACAAACTATTTTTATTTATTGAAACTTTTTCTTTAGGTTCTCCAACTATATATTTTGTCACTTGTTTAGTATTTGTTACTCTATCCCACATAAAACTTGTTTCTTCATGAACATCCCAAATTTTGAAATATTAAATTTTACTCATAAAAATAATTTTATTTGTGTTTTTTAGGTATCCCCATTTAATTATATAACGATGATTCCTAGTATTCTTTATTTTACAACTCTTAATCTTAATATCTTGAACTAGTAATTGTTGTTGAGTACTTAAATCCTCACTCGAAATGACCTTATAATCTTTACATTCTCGGTAATCTTTTATTCTCATAAGAAAATAATCAATTTGTATTTTATTAGATCCATTCTTAAAAGGAATAATATGCTCATCTCTTTTCTTGAATAAAATATTAACAATAATAAAATCGAACGCTAAAGCTAAATCTAATATGGCTCTACCTTCTTCATCGATCACTCCAAATAGCCACTATGAACATTTCTAAAATCTTCAAGAGGTAACATTTGTATTAAGTCTTCTAGAAGAACCTATATCTAAACTAACTTGAGAAGCATAAGCACTTATAATATTAAAAATCTTAGTATCAACAATAATCTTAAAAGTTATAATTCTATCTCCAATACTACTAATTTTTACAATATTATTTAATGACTTGGCCCTTCAATCTTGTGAACTAATAGAGTCCAAAATGGGATAAGGAGATACGAACGGGGAGGAATAACCAATTGATGAAAGAACATGAAATCATTCTGTTTCAATAGAGGCACGGGACACGGTTGGGGGCAATGAAGTTCAAACTCTTATCTATAATTACAACTAAATCATTTCTAGTGTGTCTTTTACTTGAATACCAAAGTTCAAAACAGAAGTTATCAATCGTTAGCCTTTTCTCCAACCCATTTAGTTTATTGAATACATAAGATATTTATTTTTTTATGAAAAGAAAATGTATGTTATGAAAAATAAAATAATATAAATATAAATGTGTGTATGTGTGTATTAAGAGGAGTTTACCTCATTATAGTACAGACACGAGACATCAATGTACCCGTGCATGTATATGTTTTCCTATCATCTCAATCAATTGTGAAACTTAGATCACTAACTGTTGTACTGACAATATAATATCGACCAGAGATGAACAAACACTTTGTCACCTCAGACAAATATGTAATTTAGATCACCAACCGCTATAATATTGATCAAGGGAGTGTTATGTATATTTAACGGTGCTCCTTAAACATATGTGAAACTTAAGAGCATAAAATAAAAATAAAGTTAAAAATTAAACATTTAAAAGTAAAGTAAAAGTTAATGCGTATAAAATTTTTTATTATTTCCATTGAGTAAATATCATAAATACAAACATTAGAAAATTATAAGATTTCTATAGTGAAATATGAAATGCCAGTATGCATATTATTTTCTTTTCCTCAAATTACTACAATTTATAAGTGTGATTACTCAACTGGATTATCTGAAAAAACTCATTATGTTGTTTTAATAACTTTTCAAGTTTTAGATTTTTAAAAGATGAATAGTTGAGTACTAGAAGTGATAATGTGACTAGAATGCAAGATCAACAACCCAAAAAATGAATTTTTATTTGTTAATTAAATTGCTTCATTTAGTGGCTTTTCTAATTAATAGGTAGTTATTAAATTGTTAGTAATATAAATAGAATAATATAAAGTTTAATCTTACCGTCAGACTGTCCATTCCTACTTTGGTTAATTTTAAGTCCTGGACCGAGTCGTGACAGCATGCTAGAGCACCAATTCCCAGAAATGATGAGATGGTTCAAATATTGACATGTCCGTACAATTTCCATATGAATTAGTGATTGAATATATAATAGAAATCTGCTTCCGGTTTTCAGGGTCTAACTTAAAAATAGTTGCTATTCATTGCTAAGAGAAATAAAAAAGGAAAATTTACACGCATATCACACAATTCTTACGTATTTACATCTCTAACACCCAAAATTTGATATTTAAACTTATTAACACCTTGGTGTCATAAATCTAGGCACGAAAAAGTTTATTTCGCTTTTAAAATGTAATGATGGTGGTGTTTTTTATATGATGTTAAAGATTAGAGTGGCATGTGAATATGAATGTATAGGTCATCAGATCTTAAATACGTAAATACAAAAGAATTGTGTGGTATGTATGTAAATGCCCCAATAGAAAATTGGAGCAAAAACAAATTATTTATACTCGTCTTAAATGGAGGAATATAAGAACTACCTTCTGGAGAAGTGTTCTCATTAGATTCTCTGGATACTAATGTTTGTTCGAAGAAGCCATGCATGTTCAAGGACACAGAAGTTGATAATCCTGTGGGTGCAGCCGATCCTCTTCCCTTAAGAGAGCCATCAGAAGTCGTAGATTTTTTTGAAGAATGACCAAATAGACCTTCAGAAGAATACCTCAAATGTGTCTTCTGAATTCCTCTATTAGAAGACTGAAAAATAAAGTGTTGAACTCAGTTCCCAACAAAACATTTAAATAAATTTAGTTCACGATGGATATAAACATGCGAGGATTAGACATCAAACAGGAGAATCAAACAGTTCGGTGTTTAATGTTACTTGCTAATTTTTTTGCAGCAGGGAACCTTATTCCAATAGTTTGGGGGCAGTTCTGAGAGACCTTATTCTCTCTTCAAACTTATAATACTCCATATACATCCCACTCTTAAAATTATAATCAAATTTAAACCCCATAAACAATTCCAGCAGAATACTTCTTTATGTGGGATCCTTGAACAAATGTTGAGCTGAGCCATAAATTCAGTAAGCTTAAGAAAGTATTTATACATGTGACCAAGTGTGGTCCAAAACTGTGGCAGCTAAACAGCTTGAGAAAACTTGCTCAAATATGTTACTAATTGACAGCTTTTGAAACGCAGTAAGAAGTTGTCAATTTGGCGCTGTTGAGTAGAACAACTGGTATAATCTGAATGTAGATAATTTCCATACTACGCATTTACTTTTAAGAGGCTTTAAGAATGAATAAAATAAATACTGGATATTAGGTAAATGCTGAAGCTCGTCAACCATAAAAATTGAATAGAAGATAAAAATAAATAAAATATATCAAAACTCTAACCGCTCCCACCCTAAAATGTGAAAACTGCTCGGACAGTTTCTAAAGCTCGCATGAAATAACTCCAAAACCGACCCCTATTCTCTCCCTTCATCTCCCAGATAACAAGCATGAAGACCTCACTCCATTTACTTCTTCCTCGGACAAAAAATGAAACTCCCTCATTGTTCGACCCTCTCCTTTCATGCATGAAGCAGATATTGAAGCCCTTTGCTCTTCTCCCCCCCTGTATTCACATGACTCAGGCTGAAGTCAAAGCAGAAGTTCCCATTCCATATAATCTTCGCTCTGATTTCACACGTAGGAAAACCGCAGTGCCGAATGCCCGCCTCCCAGCCTTCACCTCCCTTGTTTGCACACAGAAGTGATCGCTCCAACCAGCTCCCTAAAACCCTTGTGATACGGTCGGTGGGAAAGCAATAGCTGAATCACGACATGCAAACCTTCAAAACCCCTCCATCTCTCCCCATGCTCGCTTGACTCAAGAAGTTCAAAGCACTTTCCAGTTTTGCTCGCCCATTGCTCCTTTCTCTCCTTCGCAGCACGTGACAAGAGTATAACACGGGAGCTAGAGTTTTATTTCACTTTATATGTTTTAATTTATGTGTTTTAATTTGTTATTTATGTTTTAATATTTTAGGATGACATACGTGTAATTAGAAGAGTCTAGCATTAATAAATAGGGTTTGTTTTGCGTGGGGCTGAGGACAAAAGAGTTTTTAGACTTGTGTTTGTTTTTTTTTTTTAGGTTTCAGTCCATCCAAACCTTGCCCTGCATCCGTGTTATGAATTGGCTCTCCAGTGATGTTTAGTATCAATAACAACCCCCCTTTGGCATGTATCTTTTTAGTATCAGAGCTTTTGACGTTCTTGCGTCAAATCCTTTCTTGAACTGGCTAAGATCATCTCTGAATTCCTGAAACACATTGCGTGCAACTTAGTTCTTTTATCTATTGTTGTTTCCAGTTTTCAGAAATCTGAATTTTCAATTCTCCATTATCATTTTTTGGTTGTTTTCCTGTTATATTTCTTTCTCCCCGTTGTTATGGTTTCCTATTTCCGAGCTACAACATCAGTTGTTGTCTCAACCTGATTGAAATCTTGTGCCACGTTTCTGTTCCCAAAATATGAGATGAGGCTGCAGCTTCTTAGACTGACAAACCTGCTATCTTCTTGATCTTTCCTACTGAAACCTTGTTTCAGAAGGATACATTTTTTCTCTTCTTGTTTTTCACATCAGTGTTCCTCTTGCATTCTCTCTTTCCTTTCTTGCACAACTTTTCAACAAAACATCATGCTCCCATGCAAGACCATGCCAAGAACCAATCAATAAGTATCCATGGAGGATCTTTTGTTTAAAATGCAACATATGAAAAGGAGAAGTGCCATCTTGGAACAGAAAAGTACGGAGGAACGCTCAGTAACACATGATTTTGAGGCAGTGAGAGAAGGGAATGAAAATTCATTTCATCAAA
Source organism: Phalaenopsis hybrid cultivar (assembly GCA_002079205.1). Taxonomy (NCBI): domain Eukaryota; kingdom Viridiplantae; phylum Streptophyta; class Magnoliopsida; order Asparagales; family Orchidaceae; genus Phalaenopsis; species Phalaenopsis hybrid cultivar. Next base: position 364,475 of record JXCR01138764.1, on the reverse strand, counting down.
AAGACATAAGTTTCGATGGGTTTGAAGATTCGATCAAAAAGACATAAGTTTCGATGATCTATATGATCATGTATATCAGTCTGATGTTAATAGAATGAAATCTAGTATGAAATCATCATCAATGCCCGTGTACGACACATATAAAGATAACTATTTTTTGGCTTCTAATCATGGATATGCTCATAAAGGAGACCAGGTTTTCACAGTGAAAAAAATCTGAATAGCAATTAATAGAAGAGTTGATGGTGAAAATTTTCATACTAGATGGGATTTGCAGGGTGATCAAATTAGACGATATGCTGATTTTGCTTTTCTCAGCCATCAACATCAGACTGATATACATGATCATATAGATCAAGCATCATTCCTTCAATGGCAACTAAGCTTGGAAGCTCGGTCACTGTATTCCGGCCTGATATGAGGCAAGCTGGATATCTTATAGTAAGAACTGCACCTACAATCTTGGTTCTCAATAAATTGATGTCAAGTGGATTGAGATGATTCAAAATTGGAGCTAGAAACCCCTTGATGCAGTTTCAACAGAGAGAATGTTAGAAGATGCTTGGATCATCGAACTTAATCTACCTGGAAATTAAAACAACTCCATCACTTTCAAAGTTTCTGAGTTGGCTGCTCATTACGAATCAGATTTAAGATTGCTCAATATGAGGGAACCTTGCCAACCCTGAGAGAACGACGCAAAAGCAAGAGTTCTATTTTCATTATATGCCTTGGTTTATGTGTATTAGTTTTTTATTTGTTTTTATGTTTTATGGGGACATACTTATAATTAGGGTCAGTTTAGGGTTTAGGCTAGTATTTGTTTTCTCTTGGGGGGTTGCGGTCCATCCAAACCTTGCCCTGCAGTTGTATCATGGACTGGTATTATTTTGTTTACACATTATCTTGTTCTTACTACATTTCCCAATTCTTTCCACTATTATTACCGAAGTCAATAACTACCCCCTGTGTCTGGTATTATTTTGTTATCACCTTTGGTTGGTATCATGCACAACATAGAGACCTCCAAAACTCTCATTTCTCGCCATCCATCCACTCTTGTTCGTAGACCCAAACGCATGAGCCTCTTCTCTACTGTGTCACCTACCTAATTGGCTTCTCTCCTTTTTTTTTCTCCTTGCCTCTTCTCTAACCGAAAAATTAAATAAAAAAAGAGAGAAAGAGGGGGGATAGAGAATCATGTGACAATTCACCAACCTGGTGATCTCATTTCACCGTCATCGTCACCACCTCGCAAGCAAAAGTATAAATACAGAAAAATAGTGCTGGCATACTTTCATGCAAGGGAAGACCCATACACATCTTATAGACCACCGGGTTAGAAGACCCCTATATGGTCACAATTTTTTATTTTAATAAATAATGATGAGAGTAGCATCTATTTATTATAAAATAGTAGGAAATCAATTTAGGTGGTGTGAGCATGTACAATAAAGTGAAAAGTGAAGGTTGTGTTAGGTAGTCGATAGCCAGCGTAAAACTTGTTGAAAAATCATGACATGAATCATTTTGATCATTGTGTAAACTAAATAGGATGCGATTGACAAAAATGATTCATGTAGCTGACCTCACTTAGTGGGATAAAGATTTTATTTTTGTTGTTGTTGTTGTTGAGCATGCACAATAAATATTAGAAAATGCACTCATAAAATGAATAGCTAAAATCAAAAACAAAGGAATAGGAGGAAAAAGAATATAGTTAAGGTTACGTGGAAAGAAGTTGTGGAGTAATATTTGCCCAAAATAAGTTTAACACCACGTTGTCACCTTCCAAAAGAGCTCTTAAGAGAGGTGGGCAACCCGGGACTTAAATATTATTCTTCAGTCCTACACCTAGCCGATGTGGGACTTTTTGTCCGTGACATTCTCCTCCACCCAATCACGTGACGCCCTCGTCACGAATCGGCTCCGATGAGGGTCTCATTGGACCATAGAGAGTTCACACACTTGGCAGGCAGTAATCTGTTATGATACCACTTGTCACCTCCCAAAAGAGCTCTTTAAAGAGATGGGCAGCCCAAGACTTAAATATTGTTCTTCAGCTTTACACTTAGCTGATGTGGGACTTTTTGCTGTGACAACGTGCAACAATTAGCAGTAATTAACGAAAAATAATGATTTATAAAACTAACCACAATTAATCAGGATAAAGCTAATGAAGATGATGTTGCAATGAAAACATCGGATGGCTGTTCGACTTTATAGTGGCATAAAAATGGGAAGACCATGATGGTACCGCCAATCTAAATGACACCAGTTTAATGTTGAACAAAACTTCAATATGAGAAAACAATATGAAAAAAAAACATGGAAAGGTAAGTTTAATAAAAGGAATTGATTTTAATAAATGGTTTTCCATGCAAATCAGTAAAGTAAGTTGGCAAGGTTGGCAAGGCAACATGCTTACTGGAAAATTTGAAAAGGGCACAGAAGCATTATTTATTTAAATTAGAAGCCCAGCGCCTTTTGAACCTTGAATAATTTTTAGAACTAAGAATGAACAGCATAAACTCACCAGTACAGCAAGTAAACTCCGAAACTAACCTCTGTAATTGATGTTGAACCTTTCAAGATGGCAAGCTTCCTCTCAAATGAGTTTCCATGCATCTAGAAGTGTGCAACTTAATAAGAAAGGCAACAGCGCAGGCCAAAAAAAATAAGGATCAACTGTTAGAACAATCATACATGTGATTTTGAGATATCCCAGTCAAAATAATGAGTGAAGAATGAAGGTTCGTTTCCTTCCGGAATAACATATATGGCTGTGTTCTGCAGTAATCCCTCAAGGAGAATGTCTGCCTCCAGAAATTTCTACAAATAGCAGCACAAACAGGTATGATAGACTTATTGCTTTGTTAGTATCTTTACAATATGACCATCGCTAAGAGATATACAAAATGAAATTAAAAACGCCGATTTACTTACCTTGCCTAAAGTAAAGGCTTTCTCTGGAGAAGCAAGGCTTGCATGCTGGCCGACCCAAACATAAATCTCACTGTGACAGTCTAGTAATAGCACATCTTCTGTGGTTAAATCATCTTGTGTAAAATTAAATATCTCCTTCACCTAAAATATGTCATAAGATGATGAGCTCCATAGCACTTTCTAAGTTAAACAACTAAGTTTAGCAAAATGAAAAGGGTGAAAAAAAATCAATAAATAGCACAGATATCTATGGTTTAGCCCAAGCATGTTTATTTTAGTATTAGTTGCAAGCATGTAATTTCATTTACCACCATTTTGGAACTTCGGACTAGAATTTTATTCAAAGGTAAGCATATTAAACCAAGTGACCAGAAAATCAACTGTAATTTGACATTCGCGGGGATTGCATTTCCTAAACTACTATTAAAACTCAGAGAACAATGTCAACTAAAACTAACAGTTAAGAAAAAACTCAAACTTGTGCGTAAGACTGCTACCTTTAAAAGTCAACTAAGTATTTTTTGGCTTCTAAAAATGCAACCCATGCGACTCCTTCCCAAATGCTGCTAGAATTAATTTGTATGTAATAGCCATATTGTTAGAATTTTACAGAGCAGGAACTCAAGTGCCATTCTTTCACTATTTGATGATAAACGTAATCGCTAGGCCAACTTAGAAGCTTCTCATCATCATCACCAGCTAAAGAATCTAAATATCGTTTCGGAGGAGTTTGCTCACCAATTTCTCATCACCCAAAGCAATTTGATTCAATGTCACGTGAGTAAATGACAAACCATTGCTGCTAGTCTCAAAACTAGATTGAGAAAGATTGAAGGTTGATTGTTAGGTAGGAACCAATCATAAAACTTGTGCTAAAATTCATAAATTGAATTTAAATTTGAATTTTCTAGTGCATGAGCATTCCACAGAGCAAAACTCCATAACCTAACCTGTTTTGGTGAGTGAGAGAAATTTATCAGGACATCAATTGTACCTGCACACCATAATTCAACCCGATTGTAGTGAAAAATATGCAAAAGTTGACCAGAATGTCACTAAAAATTGAAGCATCACAACTTGAATCAATTGTTGTGAAAAGTGAACATGAGCGACTAGATCTAAATTTAAGATGAGACTGCTACATGAATTTTAGAAACTTTGAATGGAAAGGCATCATAAAGCTGACATAGCAAATGATGACGACAAACGGAAAGCAAGGATGTTAGCGGATCTGATGATTAGAAGAAGAATCAATATCACTGACTTTCAAGAGAATAATGGATCAAGCAAAATTTAAGGACATTAGAGTTGGCTATAATCTATTTTATGTTAGGAAGTTTAAAACAAGAACAAAGGAGAACAAGTAGTAGGCAGAGAATTAAAACTGTTATGGTGAATAGGGTTAGTAATAAAAGTTTGCAATAGAGTTAATTATCAATAAAGTTTTTCTAAATGTTATTATTGCTCATGCTCCTCAAAATGGACTAGAAGATAGTTTGGAAAATGAACGTTGGAAATGGATAGATGAACTATCACAACTACGCAAGAGAAAGAAAGAACAACTCTTGAGAGATGATTTAAATGGAAATAAAGAACCTAATAGGAGAAAGCAAAGAGGAAACATAATGATATGAAATAGGAGTTATAAATGAAATTGAACAAGTCATACTTAATAAAACTCTGAGTAGTGTCTTATCAATTGGTTTCTCTACCTTCTAAAAATTTAGCCTGGAAAATCAAAATAAAACTCTTTCATTTTAAGGGAGGCCGCTGCGCAAATTTTCAAAGCCCACAATCTTCATCATGCACAATCTCATGCGCAGTAAACTTGCCATCCCCATAAGATCACATTCCTGATTCACCACCATCCCACTTATTGACATGACCGGGTCTAATAGCTTAGAATTAACCAAGTCAAGGACTGCAATCGGACGATATTAGCATTTAAATAACTATCCACAAATTTCTAGAAACTTTCAATACATAAAAAAGCTATTAAGAATCCACAAAGTACAATACACAAAATCGAAACATCCATAAATAATAATATATTCTGTAGACATCCAAAACAATATATAAATGAAAATCACAACCTGAAAAAAACAGTGCAAAAAAACTACAATTATATCATAATATAATACCTATCAGGTATAGTCCTCCTGCAAACTAAGTCTCTCGTGTCAGACATATGAATGTACAATTTTTCTTTTCCTGAGAGAATTAAATTCAACAGTAAATTTTCACGATTTAGTGAGCAATTATAATCTTAATATGCATTAAATTTATAAGCAAATTCTAAGCATGAACGACCAAAAAAAATGTAGTTCATTACTTTGTAAAACTACAAGCTTTCATTTTAAATTTAAACATCCTCATATCAATTTAATTTTTTACCCTTTTCAATATCTTTAACTAAAAAAATTTGCACCCTAACGTACACCTCTAACATTTTCATTTTATTTACCGTGCACGGCTACATCGTATCCTCTGTTAGTATCATCTAAGGGTAATCTGACGCAGAGACTTGAGGTTGAACCGACCCCAACTAATTTAGTAAGAAACTATGTGTCCAGCAGAGAGGCTAAACCAGTTGAACCCTGCTTAGGGTCTGGATTGTTGCAACATAAGGTCCCCCCACCCCATGCCAACTATATTTTATTATAAATACATTATTTTTAGTTTAAGTTAAGTTTTTGCTCAATTTCTGTCCAAGCTAGTCGTCGCCAGTTGTTTTCCTGTTTAGGGTTGTATACAAAGACAAAAAAGTGCTACGGCTATAACTCGTCTGAGGAGTTAATCTTCTTCGATGGGTGTTTTGGCTTGTAACTTATCCAAGGGGATGGTTATCCTTGCATATTCCCCTCACCTGCTTGTTGCCATCTTCCTGGCATCCCCACCCTTCCTATTTCACTGTTGTAAACCCCCTATTCCAGGCCTTCATGCTGCTAGCACTGCTCCCATCCCAATCCAGAGTTACTACCGCAAACCTTTCCCTCAGGTTGTATCCCCCATCCCACACCTTATCCTCCTTGCTTCCAGTTGCCAACCCTAAAAACTCTACCTGCAATTGCTGCAGACTCACCTGCAACCTTTGTTGTTGACCATAAGTCCCTCACGACTTGCCTGCCACGCCTCTACCTCGCCCTGTCCCTCCTACCGTGCCTCACTCCCTCTATCGCCCACATGTTATAGCCACAATCTCTAATCCAACCCAACCCACATCTCCAGCGGCTCCTCCTTACCTCTTCAACCCATCCAATACTGACGTCATCACATCCCAACTTCCTCACAACCACTGTGACTATGCCTCTGCCTTCCCCTTACTGCTAAAACCATCTTTCAACCATCCGGATGTCGCCACCATTTCTACTAACTGCTAGCCAGCCGCTACCCACCCCCTTCACCGTCACCCTAGGTATCTTGTTAGGGTGAGAGTCATCGTTGTAACCAATTTAAATTTCAACAAAAATATTGTATTTCTTTTGTGGTTTGGGTCAACTCTGATATCACATAAACCTTTTGTTTTATTTTTTTTAATTACTTCCATTTAATGTCATTGAAATCATTATTTTTTCTTTTCAATTTTCATTTCATTCATTTCAGTAATTCTTTTATTCATAATATGCCTAAGATTATAAAATCAGTTACATTAAGGAATAATGGGTTATTCATCAATAAAACCTTAATTTAATACATAAAAGAAAATAATTACTCACTTTTGACTTAAAAGAATGTTGTAAAAGCTTATTCTTGCACTTCACTTCTTGACTATCACCTATAGTAGTTAAAAGGTGCATATAATTATGAGAATCACATCCTAAAAGAAAATCTTATATATAGGTAATTTATTTAAATATTTTTCTTTTAAATAACTTTCAAATAAAAAATTCTTCCAATTCTTACCACTAATTCTACTAATGAAAACTTAAAATCTATCTGAGGACATACAATTAAATATATAAATAAGTAAAAAAATCCTTACCTTAAAGGTTTGGTTTGTTTTACCATACACAAGCTTTCTCTTTCTCTCTTCAATGTTAAAATTGTATCTCCCATACCTCAAATACTTCCTAATTTCAAATACCATTACTATTAATAGTAAAAGAATAAACTTAAATATACATATAAAATTCATTAATTACATTATAATATAAATCCAAAATTACCTTATCAAAATTTGCTCAAATCGATGGTCCTCCCCACAATCTACCATCTACAATATATGTTTTAAATTCACAAAACTTTAATATTAATATCATAACATATCAAATTAATTAAATCTATATAATTTGATAACTTAAATCCTACTCTTACCTTAATATAGTACTACATTCCACTCTTCCTGCATGGCTTGGCTTCTTCTCCTCTCGACAAAGCCACCCGCCCTCTTCCTCTTTCAGCTTCTTCTTCTCCTTCGACTAGGGTTAGGCACGCGAGACTCAACTCTCTCTCTGCTCGCACCTTCATTCAGAGCCATTGTTCTTCCTTTGCACGCGAAGCACAACATCAAAGCCACCTCGACTAGGGCTTAACTTCCTCTTCCTCCCGCACGAAGTCCTCCGCCCTTTTCCTTCTTAAGCACGACTCAAACCCCCACCAGAGCTGCTCAACTAGGGTTCAAGGGGTCGGATTTCTACCAATGGTTTTGACACTTCCCCCTTTCCTTTCTTTCTTCATGCGTCGCGGTAGAAGTTGAAGCCGCTCGATTAGGGCACGACTACACATTCCTCTTCTTTTCTGTGTCCCCCACTCTCGCTCACTTGTTATAATCATTTGCTTCACAAGGATTTGAAAGAAACACTCGCCTCTTAAACGAAATCACATGCATGGTTATTTATCGTGCCAATTTAAAATTTAATTTTCATATGCAACAACAAACAACAACAACAACAAAGCCTTAATCCCACTACGTGGGGTCGGCTACATGAATCCTTTTTCACAACAACAACAACAAAGCCTTAAGCCCACTACGTGGGGTCGGCCACATGAATCCTTTTTCTCTATTGCGTCCTATTTAGTGTCATATTTTCATTTAGTTCTAGTAAATTAAGATCATTTTTAATATATATTATATATATTATATTATATTTAATATGATTTTCATATATATTAAATATTACTATTATTATTATTTTAAAATCCAGTTATTAAATTTCAAATGCATTTGCAAGGTGGATGATGATAGTTGAAACTTTCATAGTTCAAGCTAAAACTGTCCGACGGCTTGACAAAGAGGAGAGGGTGGATAGGGGCGATAGCAAGCAAGCGGACGGAAGGGGGGCAATAAACAGTAGGTGGACTGGAAGGGGTGCCGGCAAGCAGCAATGGATGGTAAGGGTAGCAGCAAATGGGGTTGGAGGGGCGGTAACAAGCAGAAGGAAGGATACACACTACATCAGGACGAGTTACAGCCAGAGCACATTCTCGTCGTCGGATACAACCTCAAGAGAAAAAAAACGGGATGTCAAAGGCTGTCCTGACAAAATCACAAGCAAAAACTACAAAGCTAAAAAACAAGAATCACATATATAAGCCCCATATAACTATGATTGGATTCCCACATGAAAAGAAGATGTTGATCCCTTTTGAAAGAGTCGATCAGCCCTCTCGGGTCTAAACTTGTTCAGCCTAGACGAAGGATGTCACGAGAGAAGTCCGCAGCTCCCTCTACGTTGCGCCTGTGGCTCACTCGCGTCACACATTAAATAGCATGGTAGGTATGTACAGCCCTCCACCCCTACTCCCCTTGTTGCGGCCACCTTACCATCACCCTTTCGGCTTCCCCGCAATTATCCAGCCGTAGGCCAGCCTTCCCTAGCTATCCCTAGACCACCCAACCACCTACAACTCTCAGTTTCCACCACCTCGAACTGCAGCCCACACCCTCGAAACTCACCCCTAGTAGGTATTCGTGTTTATGATGTTATTTTTCCAATTTAAATTGTTTTTTATTGTAACCCTATTTGTTTTTTAGTAATAATATTCACCTTCCCTATTGTAGTTTGGGTTAACTCTAATATTAATGTGACAGGAGGAAAAGTTTGAGCTTGAACTATGGAAGTTTCAACCATCGTCATCCACCTTGCAAATGCTTGTTATGTCAGCAAAGAACTAAAAATAACCTTGCCTGATGGGATCTTTATGTAGGAAGTCGGATAGGTTTTGAAGGCAAAGAATGGGGATATTTAGACGAACTGTGGATAATGCTGCTTCCATGCAGTTTTCCTGTTACCATGGCCTTCATGATTAAAATAATATTGCTATAAATGGGAAGTTTCGAGGACAGTAAGAACTCTTCAATCACCCCAACATTGCCTAGCTCAATCCAGGGGCACTTATTTCCAATATAAAAGCCTGTAATAAATTTGGCTAATAATAGGGCAACTAGGATACAAAATCACAAGCAACAAACTAAAGGTAGTTATCCAATAACGTCCAAAAAAATTAGAGACAATTTTCTTTCCTTAAATAAATGCGAGACAATTCCAAAACTACCCTATTAAGAGGAAAGGAATAAACTTATTTTCTCATGCAAGAGCATGAGACTTGAGACTGCATTCTCAGCATTTCTACCATCAATTCGAAGTACATTTCCAATGATCTGATTATGATAATCTTAACTGCTGGTAGTAGTTAAGACAAACAAACGCATGAGTATATGATTGCAACATCATGCAGCACTACTGTGTGCACGTGTAATGCTCCCAAACAAGGCTTATTTTCTCATATGTATACCAAATATAAATAATTTTTCGTAAATTGATTCATGTTTTCGTGAACTAACAATAAAGAATGTTCATTGAGACTAAAAATGTAAAATGTGAAATAGTTAGAATAAGGGAAGTATGTAAGTTACACAGAATGAGGATAAGGCAGCAAACATGATATTAAGGGAAAGTAAAAAAAAAAACCGAAGGAAAAAAAGCAAGTAAAAGTATGGATTAAAACAAGTAAAAGGGAAAATGCATCCACTAAATGTTAAATTTGTTAAAGACCGTATTAATGAAAAAAAAAAACCATAGGTCAGATCTAATATGCATGATCAAATATCATACTTAAAATACAAGCCACCAAAGATAACTGAACTCAACAAATGCTCACTTCAGCTGACTGGGAACTAATAATGAATGCATTAATTAGAGCATAAAATCCATAGGACAAAAATCTAATTGAGTGGTAACAGAATTTCACAGCATTTAGAATACATGGTGCAAATTAAGAAGTACCTTGAAATCACCTGAACGGTTAACCAATGAAGGTTTGTACAGAGAACCACAAGTTGTCATTAGTCATGCTCACAGAGTTGTAATTACAGCTTAGCCTACATTCTGAAACAGAAAAAAAGGCAGAAAATCTTTTCAAGGATGTGGAAGAGAATCACATTCACCTTCGTCAAGGATGCAAGCAAATAAATGTGGATCTTCAACATGTTCTTTGATAACCTTTTCTTTTGGATAATCAGCCTTCCCTCCTATTACGTTCCAGAAGATATCTGGTTCATTTCCTTCCCTCACTAATGTGGAATGTTTGAGTGGCTGCACGAAGTGTTTTAAAACCTTAAATGGCATCATGCTGGTCACGTAACATATTTACTGAAGCGAACTGCAATGACAAAATCTGGATGCCTAATATTAAAAGCATATTAGAACACATTACACTAAATTCTCATAAGAGAACATATATGTCAATTGCTAGAATTTGTAGGTAAATTACTAACCACATTTACAAGATTTATCAAAACAACTTCCACCGTCAAACATTCAAGTTGGAAACTGGTAAAAGTCAGTTTTCATTTGTACAAAAATTCACTAATTTACAGTTATCGTCTGCATAGCAGTGTCTCATATTAAAACCAAGCCTAAAAATATGCATATCAAGTTTCAAAGAAAAATTCAGTGATTATAGTCATTTTCTACAAATAAGTTTCAAATAAATACTGTAAAATGTCCCAAAATATAAGCATATCAAAGTGCAAGAAAATTCTAAATGTTTAACCTTAACACTATCCTGTAGCACATTATACTAAAAGCTGATACAAAAACAAAGTAAATTGCAATAATGTGCAGCTGCAACACTAACTACATTTACTAGATGTGGAAATACAGGATGGTGGGACCGGCCAGTCACCTACAAGGATCCTATAAGATTGAAGGGGAAGATAATTTTGAAAACTCCTTGATTTATTTTTATTATTTGCCCGTTTATGTTTCTTTTATTTGTTTTCAGACTTATCTCATTTCCATACTCAAGATTAGATATATNACTATCCTGTAGCACATTATACTAAAAGCTGATACAAAAACAAATTAAATTGCAATAATGTGCAGCTGCAACACTAACTACATTTACTAGATGTGGAAATACAGGCTGGTGGGACCGGCCAGTCACCTACAAGGATCCTATAAGATTGAAGTGGAAGACAATTTTGAAAACTCCTTGATTTATTTTTATTCTTTTCCCGTTTATGTTTCTTTTATTTTGTTTTCAGACTTATCTCATTTCCATACTCAAGATTAGAAATATTAGGTAAGCTTGTAAAGTAGGAGATACAATTGCCAATATATGTACTTAATGAGTGAATAATGGTATGCGAGTTATTTTTCCTCCCAAAGTTTCTTTTTCTTCATGCAATCAAAGCTTCAAAACAAACCCTAATTTTTTTTTTTCATGACGCCGGATCTTCTTCTGCTGCTGTCTCCTTGCAGGCGTCACTGCTTCCTACNTGGTATGCGAGTTATTTTTCCTCCAAAAGTTTCTTTTTCTTCATGCAATCAAAGCTTCAAAACAAACCCTAATTTTTTTTTTTTTCATAATGCCGGATCTTCTTCTGCTGCTGTCTCCTTGCAGGCATCACTGCTTCCTAGAAGTGCTGCTTTGTCCTTCCAGACGAAGGTGCTATTGCCTCCTTACAGATGCAACGCTAATTCCTCCTTCCAGATNTGGTATGCGAGTTATTTTTCCTCCAAAAGTTTCTTTTTCTTCATGCAATCAAAGCTTCAAAACAAACCCTAAATTTTTTTTTTTCATAACGCCGGATCTTCTTCTGCTGCTGTCTCCTTGCAGGCGTCACTGCTTCCTAGAAGTGCTGCTTTGTCCTTCCAGACGAAGGTGCTATTGCCTACTTACAGATGCAACGCTAATTCCTCCTTCCAGATGCAGGTGCTACTTCCTCCTTCTAGCCGCAGACACTGCTGTGTCCTTACAGATTTAGGTGGTGTTTTCTGCTTCCAGGCACAAGTTCGACGCCAGCTGGGAGTTTATTGTCTTCAGTGCAAATAATGTTCTCTTCAGTCTAGTGGAAATTAATTCTTCTGTGGAGGCAGCCAAGATCCTGATCGTTCCACCAAAGTCAGACCTCCCGCAGGCTTCTGAGCGCTTCTCGCTGCAGGATTCCAGACACCTCCCAACCTTCCTGTCGGCAGTATCAGTCAGCTGCAGGAAGATCCAGGATCCCAAACTTTTCGCAAAGCATAAATCCCCTCTATTCTTTCCATCGGATTTTTTCTGTAGCCAAAAGTATCCCATGTGCAGAACCTCCTCCTCTGACAGAACCCTCCAGCAGCAGCAACAGCCAATTCCCCTCCTTGCAGCCACCTGTCCTTCTGCTGGCCCTCCGTCAAAGCTTTTCCCTGCAGAGGTCAGCACCATAATTTTTCCTGCGAGCCAAAAATTTTCTGTAGGCCCTCCCGGTTCCTATTTCTTCTCCTTTCAGGATCTCGACAGACCGCCGGCTGAGAGAGATCCTCTCCTCNCTCCTTGCAGCCACCTGTCCTTCTGCTGGCCCTCCGTCAAAGCTTTTCCCTGCAGAGGTCAGCACCATAATTCTCCCCGCGAGCCAAAAATTTTCTGTAGGCACTCCCGGTTCCTATTTCTTCTCCTTTCAGGATCTCGACAGACCGCCAGCTGAGAGAGTTCCTCTCCTTACCGGATTTCTACCCGCAGCCTTCCTATCTTCGTTGTCTTCCACCAAGCAGCCACAGGTAGACGCCAGCATTCCAGCAAAAAGTAGCAGCCAGCCTTCCCATCGGCAACCCAGCTGCACCTTCCGGAGCAAGCAGACCTCTTCGGCTTTCTAGACACTCCTTCACTCCTACAACAAGAGGCAACAGAAAATTCTTCCAACCTAAATATGCATAGGATTTATGACCAAGTACAAAATACAGACATCTAGTTTTACTTTGGAGCCTAACAACATGAAGATACACCAAGGTATCAAATCATCCTATCTTGCTAACAATGGTAAATTTCGACCTTGGATAATAGATTCAAGTGATTCTAATCACATGATTGGGGACATTCATGCTCTGATTAACTACCAAGAGATTGCAAACCCTAAATTTATTAGATTTGCCAATGAATCTCACTTTATGATCATTTGGAAAAGGGATGTGAAAATCTCCAAAGATATTCAGCTTTCTTTGGTGTTAAACGTTCCCAACTAGATTGTATCCTACTTTCAATTAGCAAGCTTGCTCATAACAGGAACTTATCTACCAAATTTCATTCCAACTTTTATGAATTTCAGGTGGTGGATTTGGGGAAGATGATTGGGTGTGTTGAATTGCATCAAGGTCTATATCTGTTCGAGAAGAACTATTCTCTTAACATATAAGTGTCTTCTCCACTCTCCTTTTCTCATGATCCTAAATCTCGTGTCTAAGTCTATCAAAAGTCAAGTTTCATTATGACATTGTCGTCTGGATCATCCTAATTTTCATTATGTTGTAAAGTTATATCATCATCTCTTTATTCACAAAAAGTTAGAGTTTTATCATTGTAAAAACCTGTCAATTGTCTAAACATACTCTCATGAATATCATTTGTCACAGTGCAAACCCTTAAATCGTTCATCTATCATCCATACTGACATTTGGAGATCTTCAAAATCGATAATCATCACTGGGCACATGGTTTGTATCCTTCATTAATGATCATGCTAAAAACAATTAGGTATTCCTCATAAAGAAAAATTCTAAAATTGCACAAATCATTCAGCCATTTCATGACATGGTTTACATTCAATTCTAATAAAAAATTTAAATTCTCAAAAATGATAATACAAAAAAATACTTCAAGAGTATCATTCAATTCTAATAAACAATTAGGTATTCCTCTTCTAACCATCTTACCTCCCAAGTTCCACCACTGGAGGATATCGAACCTAAGATTAAAAACAAGGAAATGAACAAGAAACTTCATGTATACACTAGAAGAAAGCAATCCACAGAGCAAGACATAGACGATATGCAACCACAAGACTGTTGACAACAAAACCCAAACTCACACATCTATGAAGTTCTAAGAGACGTGGAATCCAGTTGAGAAGACAAAAAGTTGCACAAATTATCCTATATAGGAGTATGTTGTCTATTCATGAAGCACTTAAAAGTCCAGAATGAAAAATGTGGTTGACGAGAAAATCTAAGCACTTGATCAAAATGACACATGGACCGTTACAAAGCTTCCTCCAGACAAAAGACCGGTTGGGTGTAAATGGGTGTTCAATGTCAATTACAAAGTAAATGGGAGCATTGAGAGGTTCAGTGTTAGATTAATGGCCAAGGGTTTCACTCAGTTTTTATGGGATAGACTGCCAAGAAATCTTTGCACCAGTAGTCAAGCTTGAATCCTATAAGAATTCTTTCCTTGACAATGAATAAAGAGTAAGAACTACAATAACTTGATATCAAAATGTCTTTTTGACTGAAGATCTCAAGAAAGAATTATATATGGATATCCCATCATATTTGAAAAATAGCTCAAATAACATCTGGTTGTAAACTAAGGAAGATACCCTCTGACCTCAAACAATTTCCACAGGTACATGATCTGATCAACTTATGAAATTTAATGGATATATTCAATGTCAAGTTGATCATACAACATTCATAAAACAGACACATGAATATAAAAAAACTATACTTATTGTCTATGTAGATTATATGATCCTAACAGGAGATGATGAAAAAATGATTAAGAAAATTAAGAATAATCTTGCCAGAAATTTTGAAATTAAGAATCTAGGAGCTATGAGATACTCTCTAAGCTTGGAAGTGGTCAGGTTCAAGATGAGAATTGTGATATCCCAAATAAAATACATCTCAGAATTACTAAAGGTGACAAGGATGTTGAGGTGCAAACCTGTTGGACTCCTATGAAATTAAATGAAAAGTTACATTCAAAAAGAGAAAATAAACCAGTGGAAAAAGGTAGAAACCAGAAATTAGTAAAAAAACTATATATTTGTCACGCATTAGACATGATATTGTTTATTCTGTCAGCATTATAAATCAATATATGAATAGTTCAAATGAAGAATATATGGAGATAGTTTATAGAATATTGAGATTTCTTAAGAAGACCCGCGACAGAGGGTTAAGAAACCAGAAAACATGAAGGTAGAGGTTTACACTGATGAAAGTTGGGCAGAATAATTTATTGACAGGATATCCATATATGGATATTGCTTATGTGTATGAGAAAATCTTGTCACATGGAAGAGCAAGAAACACGTAGTGGTCTCTAGAAATAGTGTTGAATATGAGTATCAACTTGCTTCGGGAATTTGTGAAGGAATGTGGATAAAAATGTGACTAAATGATTTGGGGTATTCCACGGTCAATCTAATGAAAATGTTCTGTAACAGCCAAGTTGTCATTGGTATTGTAAAGAATCATGTGCATTATGGCAGGATTAAACACATAGAAATTGATAAATATTTTATCTTTAAAAAGGTCAATGGTGGTAATATTCATTTGATTGACATTTCAACCCATCTCAAAGTCGTTGATGTCTTCATCAAAACTCTACCTCCACTGAGTTAAATACCAAGTTGGGTCTTTACAGCATCTATGACACAGCTTGAGTAGTGTGGAAATTCAGGAAGGTAGGAACCGGCCGACCACCTACAAGGATCTTGGAGGATCAAGTGGAAGTCAACTTTGGAAACTCCAAGATTAGTTTTTATTTTCTTCCCATTTATATTTATATTATATTATTTCACAATTACCTCCTTTAATTATTTAAGATTAGATATACTAGGAATGCTTGTAAATTAGTAGATATCATTGTACTTATGTGAGAATCATGAAAGTACGTAAGTAATCTTTTCTCCCAAAGTATGTTTTTCTTCCGTATATCTATTAAAACAACGTCAATAATGATTTTTCATTATCAACTTCACGAAATCATGTGAGACAATTGGGTTGCTCAAGTTTGCTCTCAGTATCACAAAGATTAAGTAATGTGTGTATGGCTGTTTTCTGCATAGTAATTTAGCATATATACTGTTAAATATAAGCCTAAATGCACCAATGCCATGGCTCAGGATAAAATAAAAAGATTGTCATTGTCATGTGCCAGTACACAACATTTTACCGTTATAACTTGAGATAAATTGCATTTTCATAGCCAGGATAATGAGTATAGTCTGCATTCAAGCAATATAATCTCATGTAAACAAATTAGGATGGAAAAAGATTTTGAGTAGACCAAGGGGAAGATTTTATTTGCATTACCCAAATAAAATATTCCAAAAAGATGCGGTCTATAATTTCGTTAAAAGATGTATTATATTTTTTCCTTGAGAGGATTTCAAATTGTATTCAAAATTCCTGTGGATGTCATCAAAATTATTATCAATCTGAGAATTGCTAATAAAAATACTAGACACACAGAAAAGGTGCTACTTCTGAAGTGCGTTAGGGAAACCCAGTTGCAACAAGCTCTCTTATAAATCCAGTTCACAAGGATTAACAACTGGAATGAAGCGGAGTCACTAAGAAGTAATAAGAATGCATATAGAAAGACATCTTACATTTAGCTGGTCCCGCAAACTGTCAACAAGATTATGATCTCTAGGTGATGAGAGACTCCCCACCCAAGTGAAGAAAGTTGTTTGATCTTGTAATATATAGCAGTAAGAGGAATTGAGTGAATAAGAAACCTGAAATATACTTTCAGCTGTAAGTAAATTCAATCCTTGTTCAGCAAAAACTTTTATATTGTCTAAAACAATTAATATTTTTATCACAAAGAGCTAGACTTGATGTCTGAGAAGATGGAGTAAATCTTGAAGCATTCTTTATTTGCTGAAAGGTGTAAAATAGTAAAAACGTTCCTTAAATTTTTAGATGCAAATGATATGCCAAACAAAGCTACTTTGAAAAGTAAGGATTCAAGTTATGATACTGAAACTTAAAAACATTAAACAGTATTAGATAATGGCAGTTGCTATCAAATAGACTCTGCAATTGGTAAGATCTTTTGACATATGAATAACAAGTATAGCCTTAATGAAAATCATGATTCTGTTAATGTACATCTGGTTGCATTTAATATAAAGTGATAGAGATGACTAGATTTCACTATTTGGTTGGATCAATGTATGTGGAGCTCTTTGAATTTAAATTCTTTAACTTATAAAGAACTTTATATATTTTAATATATACATTGGCCTCACCCATGGCATTGATTATGTTGCAGCAGATAAAGACAGGAAGACGGAGAGGAGTTCTAATGGAGTTCTGTGGTTTTCTGTGAACCGAGAAGAAGGCGTAATAATTTTATATAAAAATAATAATAATAATAATAATNGGAGAGGAGTTCTAATGGAGTTCTGTGGTTTTCTGTGAACCGAGAAGAAGGCGTAATAATTTTATATAAAAAAATAAAAATAATAATAAGAAAAAGAAAATTTAATTTTTGGCTCGGTTTGAAAGAGAATAACCGTTTTGATGGTTCTACTTAGGAGACGAGCACCTCATTCGAACTGGACGAAACACCCAAGTAATGATGCGGATAGAAAAAAAGTCTGAACACCCAATATCTATCTGGCTTTCAATCTTAGCACCNTACATTGGCCTCACCCATGGCATAGATTATGTTTGCTGCAGATAAAGACAGGAAGACGGAGAGGAGTTCTAAAGGAGTTCTGTGGTTTTCTGTGAACCGAGAAGAAGGCGTAATAATTTTATATAAAAAAAATAAAAATAATAATAAGAAGAAAAAGAAATTTTAATTTTTGGCTCGGTTTGAAAGAGAATAACCGTTTTGATGGTTCTACTTAGGAGACGAGCACCTCATTCGAACTGGACGAAACACCCAAGGAATGATGCGGATAGAAAAAAAGTCTGAACACGCAATATCTATCTGGCTTTCAATCTTAGCACTCTCCGTTAATTTCTCTACACCATCAGTCACCTCAGTGGTTCGTCCTCTCACAGCCCGTCGCTCACCCTAAGAATGTAGACGGTGATATCATCCTATCTAAACCGCCTTCACACCGACATCTAATCTTTCCCTCACAGCCCCTCGTTGCTGATGGCGACATCAATGTCCCTTTTTTTANCAGTGGTTCGTCCTCTCACAGCCCGTCGCTCACCCTAAGAATGTAGACGGTGATATCATCCTATCTAAACCGAATTCACAGCGACATCTAATCTTTCCCTCACAGCCCCTCGTTGCTGATGGCGACATCAATGTCCTTTTTTTTAAATTTCTCTACAAAATATCCAAACTTTCTGCTCAAACACGGGAAGCCAAATAGAGCAGGAAACCAGCTTTAGCCAGCAACCAAAGTGGTTTTTTTTATGGAGCAGCAATGTTTACATCTTTCCAATTCCTTGTAATCAATAGCAAGCATATGATGCCTGAGAGATTTTAGATGAAATAGAAAGAATCTAAAAGAAAGATGAATAAATTGTATATATATATATATATTAATTTCCTCAAAAAATTATCATAAAAAACTTTTAGAAAAAAAAACAGAGAGGACATTTTTCCCCAGATCTGTTTCTTGTCGGGTGGCATCATAAAAACGAATTAGGGCTTTTGAGAGCCAGCAGGTGCTTGAAATGAGCATTCGGTCATTCTTTGATAGAAAGAAGGATGACGAAGACAACAACGACCAGTTAGGAGTCCATGATCGTGGGAGGCCAGCAAACTCTGCAGACAAATAACTAGGAGTGCTAAATCTGAAAGCCATATAGGATTTGGGCGGTTAATTAGTGCATATCAAAGTTTAGGTGTTTAAGATGTAAATTCATATGTTTTAATATTAAGTTTATCAAGAGTCACGCTTTTATATAGTACTAGTTGGCATCCTATTGTATCTGTGTACGTTAAGAAAAAAAAAGAAAAAAGAGATTGAAATAAAAATGAAAATGAAAATAGTTAAACATTTCTTTGTACCAATTTTAAACCGTGCTACTGAGATAACCTCTTAAAGAAAAAATAAATAAAATTTATAATTGATTAAGATGATAAAAATGTAATTGATTAAGATGATTTAATAATTTTTTTTATAAAAATAAAAATATAAAGCTCACTTTATAAATCAACAGATTCCTTTGAACATTTATGTCAAGCATTTGTTTAATAATTGAGTACATAATAAAATAATATGCCTAAAACTACCTGCGTTACGATTGTTGAGTTGCTTTGTTTTATAAATGGATGTCATTTGAATGATTTCAACAATAATCGAGTTAATTTCGATCTAACTCAAATGTCATGACATTCAATATTCATTTTAGACTTCATCCTCGCTCATTATAAATCGTGGAATCTATATCAACATCAACAACAGTAAGGACAAGACAAAGTAAAGTAGAAAACATTGAAGCAAATGAATGGTTAGACTGAGTAACAACATCTAGAGTCTAGATAGCTGATTTAACAACATTTTAATACTAGGCTAACTTCACCAAACCTGCTATCTCATTTGCTGGTTGATTTGTCAAATAGGCTGTTGACAGGTTTCTTTCAAGATTAGCAGAATTTCTTAAATATCAATAAATGTGATAATATGGTCATATTAGTGCAAATGATTTGTGCTTTGAATTCAAACCAAAAAGTTATCGAGGCAGAAGCAGGCAACAAAAATGGTTTTAAGGAAAATTTTGAAAACATTCATATAGCATACTACTACAAAGGCGGAAGTTGAAAAAGCGCTGGAAATAATGGATTCTCAACGTAAACAATAAAAATGAAAACTCACTAAAAAAAAATCTTTTAAAAGTATAAAATGTAGACAGTAACACCTCTTTAAATGCATCCAACAGAAACAGCATTGTAAAACATCAAGGGGTTATTTATTAGTCTAGTAGGAAAAGAGACCAAGCTATTAAATATTCCATCCCTCTCATACATTATCTATACCAGCTTGTAATTGTGCAAAACAGGCCATTTCATGGAAGGTGGATGATGCTTAATAGCAAAAAAAGTATTTTGTAATCAGATAGAATAACGATGTTTAAATGATGATTCCCATAAAAAATAGGAATGCACATGAAGCTAGTAGCTTTTTGCTACTCTATACGATGCAAATTACTAAAAGGCTGCTGCATATGGTGTAAAATAAGCAGAAAAAGATGGCTTTGCTCCACTTACAGGATCAACTTGGATGGCCTGCATGTTACTAGGGGAGGACCCCTGAACTCGAAATAAAGCCAATTTATCTTTGTCATAAGTTTCATTGGTGATACCTTGTTCTGATAGGAACAGTATATATCCTGAACTCAATCCTCCCTATAAGTTTATTCCAACAAAAAGGTAGATGCATGCTCAATTTATGACTACCAACAGTTCACTTACGTATTGCATAAAGAATGCTCTCACCTTTAAAATAACGAGAGACTGGAAAATCGAGAAGAAGAGTTGTGGTTCTTTACCTTCACAAATTTGAGCCTGAAAGATTTGCGATGAGTAAATTAACTTTCAATATCCCAAATCTAGCACAGAATTCAAAAACTTTCTTCTTTTCAAATGATATTTAACTTTCGATAAAGGCAACTGCCTCCTTAAAAAGTGCTGCTATTTAAAAGAAGTACGAATAACTTGAGCAATGATGCTAGAACTAAAATTATGGAAGCTATCATTGTCATGGTTGAATGGTTAAACAGGGAAAAGGCAGTAGTTATAAAAGTATTACCAAAATTTAAAATTAACACAAACCATGACATAAGAACCCTTAATTGATTCTGTCATTCTTGTCATTAGGGAGAGCGCATTAACTTGATCTTCCTGCATCACAATATTAATAGTCTCAACTTGTCCATCATCACAGATGAGTCAAGGTAAGAAATTAACTTTCAATATCCACCCAAATGAGATTCTTGTGCAAACTTCAATACATACCAATGTACTGTCCAATCCCAACCATGCATAAAATACATTATTATCCTTGGCATTTTCAGAATAAATATACTTGACAATGTAACAGTCTCCTCTGTAAAGCATGGCCTGTTCTGCAGAAGAAAGTGGAGTGGCATCATGGCCATTAACCCGCCAAACCTAAACAAAAGTTTATCCCATGTCAATGATTTCTGCCGCACAAGATATTTAACAAACAAAATTGAAGGAAAACTTATAAGTTACGCTAAGGATGCCATGGCTGTCTATTATTGGTTGATAATCATCCTCAGGAATTTCCTTCACGTCATATCCCTGATGCTTGAATATAGCTATATCATGTACAGGCAAAGCATGTCATTTTATAGAATTATCAGTAAAATTCTTTGAATAAGGAATATCATATAATACAACCAGCTACTTTCCCTCTGCCTTCTATATACAGGCTGGGTGCTGCATTTTGCGGCCAATCTTTAAAATATGACTTGAATTTAGCAGTTTCAGATCCCTCAGTCAAGAAAGTTGTGTGGATGCTCACAGGTCTGTCCTGAGTGTGCATAAATTCCTGCACAGAACGATATATGGCTCACAAGAAAAAAAAATTGAAAAAAACTGTCAAGGAAATATTGAGGAAAGTAGCAGAACGGTACCATATAAAAAAAATGAATACCCAAAGAACAAACAAAATTACATTCACAAAGAAAAAACAAAATTACATTTTGTGGAGAAGAAGATCACGAACTGTTTAACAAAGCAAACATAAATATGTTACAAGCTCACCAGCAGTATCAATTTATTTATACAAAGAAAAACGATGAAGTTAGCAAGCTCTGAAAACACAGTGATAGCTTATATCACATGACCATGCATAGTTATACATTTCGAACAGTCAGACATCAGTATGGTCAAGCAATAAGATCAAGAATTAAGCTCTTCTAAGCATTCAGTAGACAAGCCGAGAGAGAAAAAGTGAGCCAACAACAAAAGATAGACGGAAAAGGGAGAGAACGAGAAAGTGGAAGAACTAATAAGGCCAAAGAAACCTTATGCACAATGCCCATAAACCCTGGAAAAACCACCTCAAATACTCTGCTCAATGCTTTTAAGTTTTTCTACATACAGTAAATTGACCCCTTTTGGATTACACAAGGTTCATGAGCCAAAGTAGATCTTAACAAATCATCTACAGAACATTCAAGAAATATTTTCCAAAATATGGCAATTCTTACTTCCACTGCAAGAATAGATGCCTTTCTTTCGCTGACCAATGTAGTCCTTCCCATCCATAAAAAGATTTCAGCGCCACAATCCAACACATAGCACCTATCAGAGCTCAGCAGCCCTTTAGCTAAAGAAAGCGAATCAAGAAGAAGCAACTTGCCTTTATTGAAGCTGAAAAAAGATTAACCGTAAGATATTACAGTTAAAAAGAAGAAAAAAAAGTGTAGCAAACTGCAAACATTATTTCTGCTTCTCAAAAAGAATGTTAACCATGGCATATTCTACATTTCTACAAGGTCAGAAAATGCATTCAAACAGGGAGACAACAGTAAACTTAGGTCTTTGCAACAGTGCCCACCCAAAAAGGTTTGCAGCAGAAAGCATTTCATTCTGCTCGGTATTCTGTGATTCCCGTGGAATGGGAGCATAACCGCCAAAAAAGCTCCAGAATTCTCCAGCATCAGAATCACCAACAAATTTTCCATCCTCTGCGCTAGTTTTCTGTTAATAATTTGCAGCAAGGAACTTTTAGAAATATGTAAACTAGACATACCAATTGTAGCCACTTTACACCTTCCACANTCAAAAAGAATGTTAACCATGGCATATTCTACATTTCTACAAGGTCAGAAAATGCATTCAAACAGGGAGACACAACAGTAAACTTAGGTTTTTGTAACAGTGCCCACCCAAAAAGGTTTGCAGCAGAAGGCTTTTCATTCTGCTCGGTACTCTGTGATTCCCGTGGAATGGGAGCATAACCGCCAAAAAAGCTCCAGAATTCTCCAGCATCAGAATCACCAACAAATTTTCCATCCTCTGCGCTAGTTTTCTGTTAATAATTTGCAGCAAGGAATCTTTTAGAAATATGTAAACTAGACATACCAATTGTAGCCACTTTACACCTTCCACTATGGTGATTCTCATTTATGTACTGAACAACTTCCAAAGCTTTAGCCCTTTCTTGTATGCTGGAATTACAACCGCTAAAAAGAAAAATTTTTGATTCTGTGTCCAGTATAAATACATTATTATGGTTCAAAGAGGACCGCGAAAAGGGAACCTGAAGGAATGATATTGACAAAAAGTNAAAATTTTTGATTCTGTGTCCAGTATAAATACATTATTATGGTTCAAAGAGGACCGCGAAAAGGGAACCTGAGGGAATGATATTGACAAAAAGAAAAATCTATCATAGTGTATTCAATATGCAATAATTCAGGAAGGTTACTGCAACGAACAGGAACATAAGAAAGGATCTCATAAATAAAGAGCAGTAATTCTGAAAGAGTTATGATAGTGCTACTTAGGGGAGCCTACTTCTCTGACACGGATAGCATGATCCCCCTTGCAAGCCAGCAATGTAACTCGGTATCCTCCATTGCCATCATCTTGTATTTCTGAAGTGAAAACTCCTTCAATAGGTATAATGCAGGGTTTGAAATAGGACAAGAACTTCTCCGTTTCATTTCCTTNTTTAATTTTTGGCTCGGTTTGAAAGAGAATAACCGTTTTGATGGTTCTACTTAGGAGACGAGCACCTCATTCGAACTGGACGAAACACCCAAGGAACGATGCAGATAGAAAAAAAGTCTGAACACCCAATATCTATCCGGCTTTCAATCTTAGCACTCTCCGTTAATTTCTCTACACCATCAGTCACCTCAGTGGTTCGTCCTCTCACAGCCCGTCACTCACCCTAAGAATGTAGACGGTGATATCATCCTCTCTAAACCGCCTTCCACCGACATCTAATCTTTCCCTCACAGCCCCTCGTCGCTGATGGCGACATCAATGTCCCTTTTTTTTAAATTTCTCTACAAAATATCAAGNCCGTTTCTAAGAATAGCTGTCTGTTAAAATGGGACAAAGTACTGAACAATTACTATTATTTAGTTCTAACTGTTATTCAGTTTGAGCTTTTAATATGAACAGAAGATTTAAATGAAATTCAAATAGGACTTCTTGTAAAAGAGGTTAAAGACCAGTGTAAGCAACTTACATTCAAAACTATATATGCACTTCTAGAGAAAAACTTTCCATGGGAGGATTTACGAACCAGGACTGGCCTGAGATTTTCAATGCACCAAATTTCTAATCCTCTGAGAATTAGGAAAACATGAGAGGAAGATTAAACAGAGCCATAATTTGAAGAGAATAGGAAGAAGTACATGAAATATAGGAGAAGTGATCAAAATATAAAAATGTTAAATATAAAGAAAATAAATAAATATATCATACATATTTCATTATTGTCTTTGAAAAATTAAAACTAGCACAATATATCTAAATATTGGATTTTTATTAACATAAACATAAAACAACATATTTGCTCTCAAGTAGCAAAATCTTCCTCCATTCCTGAAATAGTTGAGGAGGTAGTCCTGCGGAAGTTTAAAGCCCATAATCTAGAAACATACAGTGGAACAACAGACCATCAAACCACCTTGAAACATTCGAGAACATCAAGTCTATGCACAGTATTTCTGATTCTATCAAGCCCAGATTATTTGTGAACAGCATCCAGGATGTTGTGCAAAGGTAGTTCCAGCATTGCCTCGATCGAGCAGCTCTCATTCCTCTTTTTGCAACAATTGGCTGCAACGAAGACACACATAGTGCTTCTTATGTGTCAATCTGTAGGAGGGTCTTTAAGGACAATTTAAGGTTCAACAAAACTTTTAATGAAGCCGCTGACAATAACAACAATATTATCAAAGCCATTTTTGCAATCGAGCAACCAAAGAAATTTAATTTTTTTTGTCACTACAAACTGTTATGTGCTTTGTACATTGCACGTACGCCGCAGAGTCACGAAGCATCCTAAAGAACAGTACATCATCCAAACGTCGTGCCAACTTCAACGAAAGTATACGGAAGCTCCAATAACTGCTCCCCGCTAAGATTGTTCCACTACGAGAAGGTAGTAAGCTCTTCTGTGCACGGCCGTTGTAACTAGAGAAATTATGTAATCATTTCACATATGTTGGACTAGGATCTGAACGTGTAATCACAAACCCATAGTGGATTATTTCAACTGAGCTAGGAGTCGTGGTTTTTCTTTCTTTAAAGGTTTTTCAAATAAAAACTTGTATTGTTTCTACCTATCACTTTCATTACCTGAGTGTGTTGGATTCTAATACAAGGCTAAGGCGATATTCATTACTTTGCCGCCGAGAATTCCTTGGCACACATCAATTTGACACCGTTTATGAGAATCATAATCCCACCATCAATGAACTCTTGAAACTTGCCAAATGACCACCAGACACAATCCTCGCAACAACGAAGCATCTCACTTCAATACCCACCATTCTAGAGGGTAGTCACGAAGCCAAGGACGCCAAGCCTCTACCGCTTCCCACCCTGGAAGACACTATCCTGCTAGCAAAGGCGCATCGAGTCCCTCTTCGAAGAATCAAATGCACTGGATAGAAGAGTCATATAATGAGATCCTTTAAATTCCACTTATCGATCTCGCATAGCTAGACCGATTGGTAACCCTCCGACACTCACAGGAAACTTGGCCCAGTCGCACCTTGTTGTTACTCCTGAAAACTTGATCCATGACGAGCTACGGTGTCTGGTTCGAGAAAAATTTCCTCTAGAAGATAGGGGTTGTTTCCCCACTCGTCCCAACTTTCAAAAGTGTCACTACCCGGCCTAGGGTTTGAAATTAACTAAAGATGATACAGACGGTCGGATTGCGAGAATTAAATTAAATTTTTTATGTTCATTTTCTATAAATAATTATTGACTAAAGCAACATTCAATAATCAAATTAAATAAGAGCAATATAATTAAATTTATCGTTTTGCATGTTATTTGTACCTTCTATAAATATTTTTTATTTTATCGTTCATCTTTTAATAAATTAAATTTACCTGAAAAGTTATTTTAACATAAATGTGAGCTAAACAAAGACAGTATCAACTCCTAAATTACAATAATACAAGTGAAAAAACATAATATGCATGTCAANCTATAAATATTTTTTATTTTATCGTTCATCTTTTAATAAATTAAATTTACCTGAAAAGTTATTTTAACATAACTGTGAGCTAAACAAAGACAGTATCAACTCCTAAACTACATTAATACAAGTGAAAAAGCATAATATGTATGTCAGTTAAATTTTTAATAAATCTATATATTATGATGTTATTCAATAAATTTTACTATTTTTATTATCATTATATATATGTACAACCAACACAAGAGCACCATCTAAGAGTTATAACCATTAAAATACTTAAAAAATCAATATCATGTTTCATTTACGTGCACAAATATCTTAGTGTTTTCCCACTAGTACCACAAATAAGTAACTACATCATAGTCAGTCATGCACATACAAGAAATCAATATAGGTATATCATTCATACGTTTATCGCATTTAATTCAATATACTATATATATATATATAGCATTCACCAAAGTATGACANTAAATTTTACTATTTTTATTATCATTATATATATGTACAACCAACACAAGAGCACCATCTAAGAGTTATAACAATTAAGGTACTTCAATATCAATATCATGTTTCATTTACGTGCACAAATATCTTAGTGTTTTCTCACTAGTACCACAAATAAGTAACTACATCATAGTCAGTCATGCACATACAAAAAATCAATATAGGTATATCATTCATACGTTCATCGCATTTAATTCAATATACTACATATATAACATTCACCAAAGTATGACAATAAGTAGCTATGAAAATTCATAACAATGTGGCCAATAAAAAAAAAGAGCATATCAATCAAAATAAAGCTTGGACCAACATCATTAACTACTAAAGCAAAATAGTTGAGAAGAAATATAAAATTATTATAGATTAAAAGTACGAGTACTCACCACGATGAAGATTAATTTATTATTAGATTTTCTNGAAATATAAAATTATCATAGATTAAAAGTACGAGTACTCACCACGATGATGATTAATTTATTATTAGATTTTCCCAAACGTCGACTCTTCTAAAATTAAAGCTTATAATAAACATGAGTATTCATATTTCAAAAGTTTAATCAATTATCATTTTAATTAGCTATTAAAATTACATTATTTAAGTATTAAATATTCATGAATTTTCTTCATGAAATCCTAATTAGTTTTATTTTGTTATTAAAGTCATTAAATAAATCGTAATATAAATCCAATTTTTTCATTATTGAAGTTTGTTCGGGTCAAACTTCCTTGTCATCTAGCTCGCACAATTCACCTTCTATTCCCCTCCAAATCTAGATTCTAACCAAAAGTCCTAAATAATAAAATTTTATATTATTACAATATATATACATATATAATCAATTAAATAAATCATTAGATTTTACCTTTTATAACCTTGGTTGAACCCTAATCCATGCACACAAACCCCTCCTTTGCATGTTGCCTTCCTCGCACAAGAGCTCCTCCTTCAAACTCCGCTCAACATCGATGTCAGCTTCTCCTCAGCTCGGCACCGACGCCGGCAATGTGAAAACCATAGCTTACGCTCGTATGTCCTCGCACATGTCGTTCGACTCACAGNTAATCCATGCACACAAACCCCTCCTTTGCATGTTGCCTTCCTCGCACAAGAGCTCCTCCTTCAAACTCCGCTTAACATCGATGTCGGCTTCTCCCCAGCTCGGCACCGACGACACCACCTCCTCAACTCGGCACCGACGACGGCAATGTGAAAACCATAGCTTACACTCGTAGGTCCTCGCACATGTCGTTCGACTCTCAAGTAAGTANGATTATCCAGTCAAAATAAATCACAAAAGCTCTCCTAAATTACATAATTTTGAACAAAGATTTTCTAGAATAAAGAACCATATCATACTTCAATAGAAGAACAGATGAAATTGTCTTATGCTGAGAAAGAAGAAGTGATTGATTTAGGGTGTACACTCAATAATCAATAACACAGATTTCCTTTTATTATTGAAAATAAAAAAAAAATTGAAATGAAAAGGGAGTTCAAGAAACATACCTGCAACTGTGTAGAGATTTTAGTTCGAAGGCCTTACACACGGCGATCCCGTGGTCGCTTTCCCGGCTAACT
>JXCR01138764.1:321534-335779 GCA_002079205.1 Phalaenopsis hybrid cultivar | reverse complement strand
CCCCCCTCCCCCCTCCCATTCTCGCTTCAACTTCCAACCCTAGCTTCCTTTCCCCCCTTTACAATCCGTCTTTTTCACTCTCCTGAGAAACGAAAAGAGGAACCAAAAAGAGACTTCACCCTTGACCAAGGTGGTCCTCCAACACCCCATCCCAGTGGGTTTTAAACTCCCAAAAATTGATTAATATGAAGAGATAACTAACCCCTACAAGCTTATTGACCACTATCGAATAATCATGCACATTCAGCGTGTCTCTAATGCGCTTCTTTATAAAGTGTTCTCTGTCATTCTTAAGGGTGAAGCTCACACATGGTTCTATTCGCGACGTAATTCATAATAAATAGAAGGATCATCAAAGAATCATCTCATTTATACAAAATTCATTAGAATGAGAGAAAATCGCTCAAGCAATATTTTTGCAGGTTCTCTACATAAGCTCGTCAGATTCTGACATTGGATCCTAAAGTACTAAGGGAAGTCTTTCTTGAAGTGCTCCTCCCAGTAGTTTTCTACTCATCGTTGATGCGAGAAACGATTCATTCTTTCGCTAATCTTGTCTATCGTATCGAAGCTCAAATCTCTATATATAAGGTCATCGGTGCACATAAGGTACAATCCTAACGATTTGGGGGCAAACACAAAAATAACGCCAAGAATGCCAATCAAATCTCACAATGAAAGAAGTTTGAACCACGT
The DNA here is from genome assembly GCA_002079205.1 of Phalaenopsis hybrid cultivar. NCBI lineage: Eukaryota > Viridiplantae > Streptophyta > Magnoliopsida > Asparagales > Orchidaceae > Phalaenopsis > Phalaenopsis hybrid cultivar. The sequence goes on along the minus strand of JXCR01138764.1, from coordinate 335,083 downwards.
CTTAATGGTCGTCAAGGATGAATGGGTCATCAAGATGAATAATATGTCAAGTGGTCAACGCCGTTAAAAAATTCAGATAGTGAAGATCAATCCCAATATTGTCAGTTTCACCATGAAAAAAGGCATTCAACAAAGAGATATTTGCACTTAAAGAAAGAATTTGAACGTCTAATACATCAACGTTACCTGGGCCGCTGCTTACAAGAATGAGGTGGGGAGAATCAGAAAAAAAAAATCATCAGGATTATCAAAGAGGAGGTACAACTATAAATTATCTTGTGTAAAAAAACTTTTGCTTTCATCTTAACATATAGACAATAATTTTATTTCTAGTAAGATTTTTCTTATTGCTGTAACGAATTGCTAATAGTGAAATATTTAATTATCAATAAATTATTCTCTCATGAAAGATTTTGTGTAGAAATCCCCATTGAAGGCAAATGGCAGACAAGGTAGAGCTGTCAAAANTTTTGAGCTCGAAATATAAACGAGCCGAACACGAGTTGAGCATGGCTCGCTCGTGTTCGGCTTGTTTACACCCCTAAGACAAGGTTTCTACCCATACTCCTAAAAGTCAAGCTCATGGGAACAAACTCAATAGAAACGATTGAGGGCAAGTGACAGACAAAGTCTCCACCTATAATTCTGAAAATATAGCCCATGAGGAAAGGCTTAATGGGATGCTACAGTACCTCTAGAAGATGAGTCCGGGAGACAAGTCTCGATGGGAAGCCATCATGCCAAGCCCATAAGAAAAATCTTGATGGGAAGCTAAAAGTGGACAATATCTTTACTAGAAAGACCCTCTGAAAGCAAGTGGTTGATATGATCATAACTCAAAAACCCTAAAAGGCTATGACCCAGATGATATTAAAAATCCCAGAATACTGCAAGCTTCAAAAGGCACAGTTATATTATATATCTCAGAAGGCTACAAGTCTCAGAAGGCAAAGACCTTAGAAAGTGAATGATTCTTCTTTATATAAAGTGCAAGAGCAAACTTTGATTACAAACTTTTACGTATTTGAAGCCAAAATATATAGAGGGGTTGTAAACCTAAAAAGTCTGATGTTGCTAAACTCCTACTAGGGAGTGGGGGCAACACTCAAGATTGAAATATGTTCGATTCAAGCTTCTAAAATTTTTTATCTCCTGTGGGGTAAGTTGTAAATAAATTATTTTCTTACATCAAGCAAAAAAAAAAACTACACCAAACAAACTCAGAGATGTACGAACAAATACAATATCACAATATCGAGCTAAGAAAATACGTGCAAACAAACGCATTATCACCGTAAACAAATATCGCATCAGGTGATTAAATGATACAATTACCAACACATATACGTACAAAACCTACAACAGGACAACAAAAATAGAGACTTCAATTCGCTACGGCATCCTCTTTATCATTAGAAGGTCCGCAGCTTCATGTTCTCTTTTCCAAAAGCTAGCATCCTCACTTAAAAAGCATGTAAAGTCTCTACGTTCTAATTGAGGGGTTATTCTTCGCATGATCACCAAAAATATGGTTGATCTTTGCAAGCCCGATCTTTCGTGCCCTCAAAAAAAAGGTCGGCTCATTTTAAAATGGTGTCGTTATCGCTTTTTCAAAATTCGAGTACTTCAAATTTCTAGGGCATGGAACTCTCCAAATATCGGTATATTAACAGTACATAAAATCTCCTCAAGAAAGCGCAATAGCGGCCTAAAAATTTCCTTCCAGAAAGTATGACAACAATGCAAAAAATTCTCTTCTAGAAATCACAGCAACAACACGGGAAATCTTCACCAGAAAGTGTGAAACAGCATGAAAAATCCGCTCTTGAAACCGTAATAGTAATGTGAAAATTTTCCTCAAGAAATCACTACAACAGCGAGAGAAATCTCCCTCAAAAAGTGTAACAACACTACAGAAAATTTCCTCCATAAAGCATGCATCAATTCAATAAAATCTCCTCCAGATATCACCCCAGCAAAGTGGGACATCTCACCTAGAAAGTGTTGCAGCGGCGTAAAAAATCTACCCCGGCAAGCATGACAGTAAAGTGAAAAACCCTCTAGAAATCACCACAGTAGCATGAGAAATCTACTTCAAAAACTGTGACAGCAACGCGAAAGTGGAGCCCCGTAGATCACAAAAGCGGACTGGGGGGCCACTTTTTATCTTATGGGAGCTCTGTTGAATGCCTGCTAGCAAGCCGAGGGAATCTACATTTTTTCTTCCGAGTGATTCCACAACTTTTTTTTTCTCGGAGCCACATTAATCGCCTACTAGCAAGCCAAGAAATTGTATTTTTTCTTCAGGGAGTCTCGTTGATCACCTGCTAACATATTAGAGGATTCCACATTTTTTCTTCCAGGAGCCCAACTAATCGCTTGTTAGTATATCGAGGGACTAGCTTTTTCTTCTAGGTCTGCCCTCACTAATTCCCTTCGGCCTGCTCTTCCTTGTCGGCAAGCTTCTTCTTCGACATTCTCAGAAGGTAAAACTAATGTACATTTTTACTCATGTGCCACCATTTATCATATTTATCTTCCTTTACAAAATATTGTGGAGAATATAACTCTTTGCGATTTTTTTTCTGAATTTTTTTTGGATTTTTTATTAAAACTTGAGCATAAAATAATTTACATTCAAATTTTGGTGCGTTTTAATAATTATAGTCTTCTCCGGTTGATATTTTCTTCCAATATGGTCATCTTTAGGGTATTTTGTTGTATTAAACATTGTTACTAGAAACATGATCAACCAGTTGTTTTTAGAGGGTCAGATTTATGGTTTGAATATCATTTTAGTTCATTTAGATGTTATTATACCATACATTTTATTGACTGTCCCCATATGTAAGGGATTGGGTTTGTCTAAAAGTTGGATTTTATGGTTTGACGTATATAATAGATGGACTTGAGAGTTGTTCTTTAATAATAAACATTTTTAATGATTTCAACTAATATATTTGAAGATAAAATAAAAATTTGAGCGGATTTGCCATTAACTATCTGATTTGCAATTCATGATACTTGTTTGTTAAATTAGATCATAAGTGAAAGTTTGAAATCATTCTATTACTGTAATTAGTTCAACTTTGCTTCATGAATGCTCATTGTGATGCTTTTTTTATCAACTATAATCTTTTAGAATGTGAAATGCAGGACCTTTCCTTAGTGGTCCGCTTGAGAGAGCTTGCACACATATCGAGTTTAATTTTGAATTTTGAAAATGATCTTGTATTTTTAAATATTTACTTGTCTTTTATTATTATTTTTCTTGCATACTTCTAGGGGCGGGGAAATTTGAGTTCATCTTGCTTTTAGCCCATACAACATTTTCTAATTTTGTTTTAAGCTTTTAGGAAGCTTATTAGAGCACATACAAACATTTTGATTTTTACAATTTTTTTGTGCCTTTTAAAACATGCACATGATTTTTGGTATGCTTGCATGGTTTTTGAGGCATTTTAAGTTTATAATTTCTTTTTATTATATGTAAAGGATTTAAATTATTAGGATTTAATTTTATACAATTTGTTTTGTCATTAAGATTCATGCAAACTTTTTATTATGTACTTTTGAAGATTACATTGAGTTTTTGTAATTGTTCGCAATTAAGATTTTTGTTTTACTCTTAGAACAATGCATTTTTTGCTTGCATTCATTAGTTCTTTGAGTTTTGAATCCTTAATAAATTCTTGTTTGTTAAAAACNTTAGAACAATGCATTTTTTGCTTGCATTCATTAGTTCTTTGAGTTTTGAATCCTTAATAAATTCTTGTTTGTGCTCATTAGCCAGTCGCCGAGTTTCCTGTAAGTTTAGTTATGTGTTATATTTTGGGCACTTATTAGTTCATTTGATATAACGAGTATTGCATTTGAAGTATTCTTTTTTATAATTTTATCTCTATTTAATTTTTATTTTATTTAAATAATTTTTTTTATGTACATGAAGTCCCTTTCATTTTGTTCTTTTTCGGCCATGTTGGTGCAAATTTTGGCAGTTTCTTGAACATTTTTCTCTTGTAAGGGGCATTTGTGTGAATGCTAGACCCACCCATCATGCTTAGAAAATGTCCATGGTAGGGGATAGTGTGACTAGAGTTCTTCAAACCCTCTATGTTTAAAAAAGTACATAAGGTTTTAATTTTTGAACACAAAATGTACACATTAAAGTATTGAGAAATGAATTTTTATTTAATTTTTATTTTATTTAATAATTTTTTTTATGTACATGAAGTCCCTTTCATTTTGTTCTTTTTTGGCCACGTTGGTGCAAATTTTGGCAGTTTCTTGAACATTTTTCTCTTGTAAGGGGCATTTGTGTGAATGCTAGACCCACCCATCATGCTTAGAAAATGTCCATGGTAGGGGATAGTGTGACTAGAGCTCTTCAAACCCTCTATGTTTAAAAAAGTACATAAGCTTTTAATTTTTGAACACAAAATGTACACATTAAAGTATTGAGAAATTTACCTTCATACCACTAAATTTCTATATAATCACATATCTAAAACCTAAACTTCNCCCCAGGCCGGGTAGTGACACTTTTGAAAGTTGGGACGAGTAGGGAAACAACCCCTATCTCCTAGAGGAAATATTTCTTGAAGCAGACACTGTAGCTCGTCATGGATCAAGTTTTCGGGAGCAACAACAAGGTGCGACTGGGCCAAGTTTCCCGTGAGTGTCGGAGGGTTACCAGTCGGTCTAGCTATGCGAGATCGATAAGTGGAATTTAGAGGATCTCATTATATGACTCTTCTGTCCAGTGCATTTGATTCTTCAAAGAGGGACTCGATGCGCCTTTGCTAGCAGGATAGTGTCTTCCAGGGTGGGAAGCGGTAGAGGCTTGGCGTCCTTGGCTTCGTGACTACCCTCTAGAATGGTGGGTATTGAAGTGAGATGCTTTGTTGTTGCGAGGATTGCGTCTGGTGGTCATTTGGCAAGTTTCGAGAGTTCATTGATGGTGGGATTATGATTCTCATAAATGGTGTCAAATTGATGCGTGCCAAGGAATTCTCGGCGGCCGAGTAATGAATATCGCCTTAGCCTTGTATTAGAATCCAACACACTCAGGAAATGAAAGTGATAGGTAGAAACACTACAAGTTTTTATTTGAAAAACCTTGAAAGAAAGAAAAACCACGACTCCTAGCTCAGTTGAAATAATCCACTATGGGTTCGTGATTACACGTTCAGACCCTAGTCCTACATATGTGAAATGATTACATAATTTCTATAGTTACAACGGCCGTGCACAGAAGAGCTTACTGCCTTCTCGTAATGGAACAGTCTTAGCGGGGAGCAGTTATTGGAGCTTCCGTACACTTTCGTTGAAGTTGGCACGACGTTTGGATGATGTACTGTTCTTTAGGATGCTTCGTGACTTTGCGGCGTACGTGCAATGTACAAAACACATGATAGTTTGTAGTGACAAAAAAAGTTAAATTTCTTTGGTTGCTCGATTGCAAAAATGGCTTTGATAATATTGTTGTTATTGTCAGCGGCTTCATTAAAAGTTTTGTTGAACCTGAAATTGTCCTTAAAGACCACCCTACAGATTGACACATAAGAAGCACTATGTGTGTCTTCATTGCAGCCAATTGTTGCAAAAAGAGGAATGAGACCTGCTCGATCGAGGCAACGCTGGAACTACCTTTGCACAACATCCTGGATGCTTTTCACAAATAATCTGGGCTTGATAGAATCAGAAATACTGTGCATAGACTTGATGTTCTCGAATGTTTCAAGGTGGTTTGATGGTCAGTTGTTCCACTGTATGTTTCTAGATTATGGGCTTTAAACTTCCTCAGGACTACCTCCTCAACTATTTCAGGAATGGAGGAAGATTTTGCTACTTGAGAGCAAATATTATGTTTTATGTTTATGTTAATAAAAATCCAATATTTAGATATATTGTGCTAGTTTTAATTTTTCAAAGACACAATAATGAAAATATGTATGATATATTTATTTATTTTTTTATATTTAACATTTTTATATCTTGATCACATCTCCTATATTTCATNCTCATGTTTTATTTTGTAATATTGACATATATATGTATATAATATTGAGAATGATTGTCAGTATTGAAGTTTATTAAATACATTTTTTTCTTATTTAACCTTTCACTAGTAAGTACCACAATAAATAAGGGCAAAGAAGTTGGATCATATGCGATGTGGGACAGGGAAGCAACAAATATTTTCTGTGATATCTGTCTTGGAGGTGGAGCTAGAAAATAGACCTACGACATATTTTAACAAAAAAGGTTGGAATAATGTTTCTGTCAAATTCAAAGAACTCACAGGCAGAGACTACGACAGGATCAAATTTAAGAACAAGTGGGATCAATTAAAGAATGATTGAAAATTTTGAAAAGAACTTAAGAGGGGAACTACAGGTTAGGGTTGGGACCCATTGAAACGAATGATAGATGCTCCTGAGGAGTGGTGGGCTGAGAAACTACAGGTAAAGACTCACTCAATATCATCTCCTTATTTCAATTTGAGTTAAATTGAAATGACTGTACTAATTAACTTTTCTTCACCATATAGGTCGTGCCAGCAGCTAAAAAATTCAAAATGAATGGTATTGATCTAGTAATGGAAGAGAAGCTGGATGGTATGTTCAAGAGGGTTGTTGCAACGGGAGCACATGCTTTCACCCCATCTGAACATGATTTTATTGGCACAACTAATGCTCTTGGAACTGATAATATAAGTGGCTCAGAAGAAGTACCTTGTCAAATCCATAGGTCAGTTGCTGAAAGGCTTGTTGAATCCTCATCCATTCCAAAACGGCGTAAGGTTGAGAAAAAGAAGAAAGGAGCGACATTCGTCAGAAGCACAATCGAAAAGCTTGTTGAATCCTGCTCTGTTAAGCTTTATGCATCACAGGATGTATCCGTTGAGGGGTGTGTTTGAATCCTAAATACACATGCTGAGGTAAAAGAAAATATAAAATTTTATCTCAACTGTGTTAAGTTACTACAAGATCCAGTCCGTAGAGAATTTCTGTGAAGTTGGAGGCAGAATATCAAGCCAATTTCTTACGTTCCTTCATGGAGAACTGAATGTTTAGAAAGTTTGTCGTTTCGTTATCTCAAAACTATTTGTATTGTTGTAACTTGGATTGCTATTTGTTTTCCTAGCACTTCTTTTATTTCACTCTTTATATTTAACCGAATGTTTTTTTCTCAAAACTTATTGTACTGATTGTACTAGTTGTACTGTTGCATCTAGATGTCTTTAAATGTTTGAAGGTATTAATTATTATCTTTGAACTACTTTTGAAAGGATGAATCCAGAACATTTACACTATGTTAGAAAGATAGTGTTTATTCTTACTTTGTTATATGACTACTACTTCACATATATCGAACGAACTTCATGTATGACATCAACATATGTTGGTGATAAATGGGTCGGTGAGTTACTACAAGGCCATCCGACATGATTTGCAAACATATTTCGTATGACAAAAGATATTTTCATCGAACTGCTCTGTGAACTACAACACCATCATGGTTTGAATGGCTCTAATAGAATGACATCAAGAGAGGTGTTAGCAATTACACTCTATATTTTATCTCAAAATGAGTCCATTAGAGGAGTCATGGAGCGATTTCAACATTCATCGGAAACTATCAGCAGGTATTTCTCTATTGGTCTGAATGCACTAGTAAGTTTAGCTTCTAAGATAGTTAATCCTGAAGATCCCACACTTCAATCCATCCCTACACAAATTGCGAATGACAATCGTTACATGTCGTTTTTCAAGGTATACCTTAAACATCTTATTACTAACTTAGGATTGTATAGGAGCTATTGAAACATTTTTATATTGAAACTCTCATTCATTAATTATTGAAAAAAATTTTATATTTAGGATTGTATAGGAGCTATTGATAGAACTCACGTTGTATCTGGAACCGACAAAGTAGCCTACATTGAACGTTGTGGTTCTCCCACACAGAATGTGATGGTCATTTGTGATTTTAATATGTGTTTTACATTTGTTATGGTCGGATGGGAAGGCAGCGCTCACGATAATCGTGTTTTTAAATTTGCAACAAGACGTCGAACTCATTACTTCCCATACCCCCCTCCTGGTACGTTGTTATAGCAAATATTACAGATATTCCTAAGTCGTTACTAAAATATGTATTTTGTGCATGTAAGTATTATCTAGTTGACGTCGGATATCATTTACAAAGGGGTTATCTAAAGTCTTATGCCGACACGAAGTACCACATTCCGAACTTTGAGAGGTCAAGCGGGGTTGCACGTGGTAGAAAGAAAGTTTTTAACAAACAACACTCCTCTTTACGTGATGTCATTAAGAGGTCATTCAGGATATGGAAGAAGAAGTGGGTGATATTACGTGACATGCCAACCTACTCATTTCCGAAGCAAGTAAAAATAGTTGTGGCAACAATGACTCTGCATAACTACATACGATGACACCACTCACGCTCCGATGAGGATTTTGCATCTGTAGATGAAAACTTGCATCATATTCCACAAGAAGCATTTGAATTCCATGTCGGACGTCTCATACCCCAGGATGAATCAGAACATCCTTACAGGCATGAAGGTGAAGGTGCAAGGGAAATGACGACATTGCGAGACCAGATAGCGGACGAAATTGTGCGATTATGACACTGCTTCTCGTGGGTGCAGTTGTCGTATAGGGAAGTTCAAAGTCAGCTTTTTGAAATAGCAATTTTTTGTATTTTGACGAAGTTCAAAGTCAGTTTTTTAAAATAGCAATTTTTTGTACTTTTGCGGAGTAGAAAGTCAATTTTTGTTAACCTTTTTTGTAAAGTTGTTGAATCTTCTGTATATTGATGCATATTTATGCACTAAATATTTACATTTTCAAATGGTTTGGGCTGGTAGTAATTACAATTCATATTCTATAGTTAAATTTTAGCCATTTCCCAAGCAAAATGTAACTGAAAGGAGTTCACCAGACATTTCAAAAAGCTGATTGAAAGAATCTTCTGTGGAGGTTTATCAGAGTAAACGTTGTAAGGTCACATTCTATTTTTTTTATTGGAAGATTTACATGCATACCACTCGATTCTTCTGTATTTATATATCTAACACTTCAGCTTCAATTTTTACTTGCTAGTCACCTTATCTATGCATTTAAATGATAAAAAAATTTTATGTGATATGAAAAATTTGGGTGTTATTAATGTCAAACTTAAAGTTTTGGTGTTAGATAGGTAAATACACAATAATTGGTTGGTATCTATGTAAATGCCCCTTTATTTTGGCGCCACAGCAAACAAAGGCTTCAGAAGTTCAAGCAGAAGTGATATGCAACTAACATAGATTTGTGATATATGGATAAGATAGTATCAAGTATCAGATTTCTATTGAAACTCTGCAGTTGAATCCTGTTNACCATACTTGCAAAAAAACCATGAGAGCAGGCAACTGGGGCGTGCAATACTAGAAAAATAGTTGATTTACACATCCTCCAAGTTTCTATTTACAGCAAACATTTTAAAAGTAATCAAATTTTCAATTTGCCATGCTAATTTCTCATTCGTATGATAGGTGTTAAAATGACATGCATTTGCACAGCATTTTCGCATGTACTTTATTTATACAATTCCAACTGAAAATCTGAATATTACCAAATTTAATGGAATAAGAATAGGTGAAAGTGCATATCAGGCTAACCCAATATTTTTTCTTTATTGTTTGTCATGTAGCAGTAACCTTTGTGCTTCTTTTTTCCTTTTTCCTTTGCATATCAGACAAAGTTGAAGTTTGTTTTTTTGTTCTTCTTCTGTAGAGCTATTGAATGATATCTGTATATTGATGCTGAAGGATGAATGTGGCCTGAACTTCGTGCTCTATTTAAATACTTGAGTAATGTTTCATCCTCCGACCAAAACTCATTAGTTTAAGTGTTTGTTTAGAGTAGGGCTTTACCCTTCATATAAAACTCATTTGTGGAATGATCTTTATGATTTTGCAATAATGCTTAAATTGTTCGTTGATGGACATTCGTTGTTCTATGGGGACTACTACATTTCTCGAAGAATGGTAATAGTGCAGCTTGGATGAACTATGATTTTATTTGTGCAGTTGCATCATTGTGTTATTGGTAGCGAATATGTTCATGAATCTTTGTTTTGAATATATAAGGGCGTACAGCAATTCTCCCATATTTGTTTGATATTGGTGCTTGCAGATGTTGTTTCCATGATATATTTACATTTTTAACATCTAAACTTAAGTGTTTATATTGGTCTCATAGAATATATGGGCTTCCATGATATATTTACATTTTTAACATCTAAACTTAAGTGCTTATATTGGCTTCATAATCTCCAAATTGAAAGAATTTTGGTCGATGCCCTCGCCAGCATGCTGCCATATTTGCTTTTTTAGCTTCTTACTTTTCTATGAATGTAAAGCCTCGTAGTGTTGTTAATCCTTGCAATTGAACTATGCATATACATTGAAGTTGTACTAAGAGTCTCCCTTAGAGGAATGTCTGTTAATATCTAGATATTTGTTTCAGAATTTAATTCATGGCTTATGTTGGAATATCATGTTGGCTTATAAGTTGGAAAATACGAGGGTTTAATATAAATACATAAGAATTGGGTGGAATGTATCTAAATGCTACCCTTTTTATAATAAATATGAATTGATTTGCAGGGATGAAAAGAGTTTCTGACATCCACGCTGAAATTTTTGCTTTTAAATTTAATTCTTATGTATTTACATATTTAACACCTAAGTTTTCATTTTTTTTACTTTTCCATGTGTCATGGCGATTAAGCAGCTTGGATGACCCATGACTTTAAGGGCAACCACCGCTTTAAAGATGAGCAGCAGATAGTTTATACTTAATGTTGAGTTAAAATGAATGGGTTACACAATCTCTGAAAACCATAAATATTTTTGTCATAAATCTGTCTGACTTGACAACATTATGTATGGTTATAATTTTTGTTGGATCTTAATACCTGTTGTACAATGATGTATGTCATTATTGTCAATTTTTGGACAGATCTATTCTGATTTTAATAACTGCAGGACAATGAGTTTCAGATATTCAGGGAAGTCCGAGAAAGTGATGTGTCGGTGCGGACTACCATCCTTACTACTCACGTCACGCCAGACACAGCTTTGAAAGGCAATTTTACAGGTGTCCGAGGTGGGCACAACGACAGGAGGACTGTAGTTTCTTCAGGTGGGACGAGAGGGAGTGGGAGTCTATTTCTATCATATCCCACAAGGATACCCAGATTGGAGTTCGTCGATATCAACATTTCAGAATATTGCATCTGGTTTGAGTGCTTCCATTCTACGGTATCCCAGTCAGACAGATTTATTCAGGGTTCTGTAGTTTCAGAGTCAGGTAGCATATGTCGTAATATGCTGCTATATTATAAAGCTAACATTATCATATTTTTACTTTTCATTTTAATATATTACTTTTTCTTTTTTATGGGCTTTCATTATACTTTGTATTAGTATGTGCTGGTGCGTTTGACTTTTGTATGTGTAACATATTCGTTTGATGTGATCGGGTATGTTTTAGTTATATAAATATAAATCAATTTTTTAATATTTTCTTGTCTGAACAGTGATCTTTAATTTTATTGAGAAAAGAACAAATTCTGCTGCACAGATTATTCATTTAATTAAAAAAAATTCCAAATAAGTTATTTACAGAACGCACTAACAAAATAGCTAAACTGTTTATTCAGAACAGGGGCAGAATGATCAATTTTCCAGAATCAGTTGTTTTCCATAAGCGTCAATCAAACAGCCAGACAGTTTATCCGGATCAGCTGCTCATCAGCAGATTATCAGGATAAGCTGCTTATCAGCAGAAATTGAATAAGCTGCAGCTGCCCCAAACAGACCCTAAATCTAGCTCGCAATCAAATTCCAAAAATCCTGATTTACGTCACAAAAGTGATGTAACACATAGGAATAAAAAAGAAGATGAAATGTAAAAAAATTAGATTCAAGGGAGTGTTGGATGTATTTATTTATTTTGGTGTTTGTATAGCTTTAAGTTAAATCCAAAGCTAAATCCAATTAATAATATGCTACCAAACACCAGTAAGTCTAAAACTAGTTGACATTTTTTTCCACTCTCCAGGAAGGCAGAAATTCCACTTCCCTCATTAAAATCAAATATTGGCTTTTCTTTAGAAAATGTATTCAGATATAATCAAACGATGATATTAAGTTTAAATTCTGATAAAATCAGCGAAGCCCTCACTTCGTTTTCTTTACCTTTACCCAACCAACATATCAAACAGAGATCTCTTCAGTTTTCCACTAATAAGAAGTTTTGAACCTGCACTAGTGCGCAGTCTTTACAGTTGAAANTAGAGGCAAGCCCCTATAGTTAATTACATCCCAAGTGACGGGAATCACTTAAGAAAACTCTCGATAATGATTCGCTTCAAGATTTCAAGGTTCAGGTTTTCAAGGTAGGATGAGGAAAATCAAGTGGGAGTGGCTCAAGTAGGAACTGTTCTTTCAGGAGTCCAAATGACGTAAAAGGTAGGGGATGTCACAGATCCAGAGGGGAATCCTCAGTGACTTCCCAAACTATCCTACGGTGTGGCTACATTTTGGAGATGAAATTAATTAAGTGTTTGATCTTGCCAGTTTTATTATTTGGGACTTACACTTGCATAATACCTGATTATGCAAATAACCCGCAGAGATAAGAGGGTTTACGTCGTGTCACACGACAACCTCAGAACCTAAAGCGAGTTAGAACTTATGCTGCACAACATGGTTGTGTAGTGGGCCTAAAAGAGGGTGAGAATTACGTCGCTCTTAGGCGAGCTACCTCGAAGTCCTATGGGTTGTTATTATGCTAGGAAGGGATAATGCTGAAGATCCTCTTGCTGCTCGGTCTGAATCCCTCGCAGTGCTGCCCACAGAGTTGGCTCCAAGCTCCTGTCGTCGCGATGGCTCCAGGGTTTAAGTGTTTGAAATTGATGATTTGTGTTTCATAGTTTTGATGTCAGTGTTTCGGTTTTGCATGCAGGGTAATAAAATTATGGTTTAAATAAAATGTACTTGAAAGGTAAACGCAGTAAATTAAAATGCTGTAGATAAACTGTAAAAGCGTACCTGGGCATCTGCTACCGTTATTATTATTGTTACGAGCTGATTTGCAGCAGGTTTAAATAAACTTGTAAGAAAATTAAATCAGACGAGAAAACCCAACGTAATAATCATAAAAAAGAGTCGTATAATCCCAAGCAACGAAACACTTAGCCACATATGAAAGATCAGGACTGGGTATAAGACTTTGGTGAAAGTGATGGGGCTCAGAGCTAGGCTGTGTGCTTCCCGACCTTGAATAAGAGTTGTCAACTCGACACTCTATAGGAGGTAGTTCTTAACCTCAATCCAAGTGACTAGCCGTGGACCTTTATAAACTTTCATAAGAAGATTTTTCATGCGAAAGTTATTATGTAAGTCTTTTTTATGAAGAGTTCTTTTTAATCATGCAAAAGAAATTGTTGTTTTATTTTTATAAAT